>JARHVA010002613.1:1072500-1287500 GCA_037957365.1 Torreya grandis
TTAGCACTATTGGAGAGGGTTATATTGGGCAAACATGAGGGACGATGTTGATGAATATGCTCGTAGTTGCCTCATTTGTCAACATGACAAATTGATGACAAAGTTACCGATCGAGCTTCTTCAACCTCTTCTAGTTCCAGTCGCACCATGAGCAAGTGTGAGCATGAATTTCATCACCCAATTCTTTGATGTAGACGGTAAGTCGAGCATCATGGTTGATGTCGATAGGTTCTCGAACTATGCCACTTTTGTTGTGTGCCAAGTGCCATGTAGTGCAGAGGTTGCAGTGGAATATTTCTTCTACAATGTGAAGTATTGGGGAGTTACTTTGAGCATCATTTCAGATAGAGATGATCACTTCATAGGAAAGTTTTGATCCGACTTGTTTCGGTTGATGGGGACAAAGTTGTTGATGAGTTTGAGTTACCTTCTTGAGATTGATGGCCAAATAGAGATAATGCAATCTTGGATGACTATTTGAGGCACCATGTGCAATTCGACTAGACAAATTGGACAAAGTTATTAAATGCCGCCCACTTCAGTTACAACCTCGACGGGTGTGTACTCGTCGTTTCAGTTGGCAACAGGGCAACAGTCATTGTCACCTCACATAGTTTTCAGTATATATCTTGGGAACTACCCAACAACAATTGAGTACCTGCGAGATTGGCAAGATAGAGTGGATCTTGCCCAACACATTTTGACAAAGGCAACAAATAGGATGAAGAGATATGCAAATTCCAATTGCAAAGATTAGCAGTTGAAGGTAGGGGACAGAGTGTTATTGAGGATGGATCCACAATAATTTAAGCCTCCAAAGGGAATAAGTTCTTCCCTTACACGCTAATGGGAGGGGCCTTTTGAGATAATAGGCCGAATTGGCAAAGTTGCTTACTCCCTGACGCTGCCTCATCCCATGCATGTGCATCTCGTCTTCCATGCAAGTAAGCTTTTGCCCATATCATGAGGATAAAGAGGATGCATCCAGGAACCAACAAACCATAACACCAACGAATGCAGTGGACAGAGTAGGCAAAGAGGTTGACAAGGTTTTGGCTATGCGAAAGAAGGGTTTTGGCAGTCGGGTCTTGCATGAATTTTTGGTATACTGGAAGGATCGACCTTCCTAAAAAGAGGCTTGGGAGCGAGGACAAGCATTGTGGAATGATGAAGACAAGATCTGGGAGTTCTTGAGTCAGAACCTTCAGATAACCTTTCAACCCTAAGTGGATAAAAAGACGCCAGGGGCGTTGCCGTTTTGAGTGGAGGCGAGTATAGGGGGATGATGAAGATATCTCCCTTGCCTAGCGTATAAGTTGAAAATCGATTCTAAGCCTCCAAAGTGGTTAAGAATTAATGCAAGTGTTTGAGTGATGCAAAGTGAATGTTAGTATGACGAAGTGTGTAGGATGCCATATTGACACTATTGGATAGTTGGCCTTGCCTTGAGCATGCTGGGCCTTTGGAATTCGTGTTGGGTTGAACTTCTGCTTGTGAAGAGCACAATGGGCAACGGGTTCTAAATAAGGTCTAGTGAAGGCCGGGAGTCGTATCTTCCTTTGGTAGCATTGAGCTAGTTATCAAAGCAGTGGGAAAACAACTTGGGAGACCAAGGGTTCTTCTAGGGATTGGATTTGGAAGCATCATGAAGGTTCAACAGAGTCAAAGATCAGGCATTGTGTGCGTAGTGGTGCATATTAGGACTTGAGAGTTGCTGTAGACCTGGAAAGGAGATTTATCATTGTATTGACCCTGAGTATTTTCCGTTGAGTTCGACTTGGGTGTGCCTTGGCTTGTGAAGCCCAAACATTGTAATCCAACTTGTGGAGCATTACAAATCAATACATGAATGCACTGCTTCTTTTCAGCTCTTGAGTTATTTTGATGTGATTGCGTTTACATTCAATATTCTGCTCTTAGTTCTATAAATCATTTCCTTTGCGTGTGACTAACTTTTGTAGGTTGGGGCAAAGGCGTAGTCCAAGTCTTCTTGAGTATCTTAGTCCACATCGATGAGCTCAATAGAGAAGCGACTTGGTGCCACACGGTTGAATTGGAAACACTGGCCCCATTACATTGTGGATGAGGTAGATTACTGTGCATAATGGAAAATCATTTGTTGAATAGTGACAAGTACAAAAAGGTTGGAGAGAATTCGATCAATGGAGTGTTAGGAAAGGTAAAAAGGCAATTAAAGAGTCATCAATAAGTGACGAGTTGAAGCATAGGCTTATTCCAAAAGAAAGAGGTTACTCTTAGGATATATGGTTTTCCAAAGATTCACAAGGCATGGGCACCATTAAGACCATTAGTCAACACGATTGACTCCCCAATTTATGACTTGGCCTCCTTTTTAGACAAGAAGCTCAAGCCATTTGTGGGTAAGAGTGACTCCATAAAATATCTCACACAATTTACTTATTTTATTAAGGATATATATAGGGCACCATTAAGACCATTAGTCAACACAATTGACTCCCCAATTTATGACTTGGCCTCCTTTTTAGACAAGAAGCTCAAACCATTTGTGGGTAAGAGTGACTCCATAAAATATCTCACACAATTTACTTATTTTATTAAGGATATATATATATATATATATATATATATATATATATATATATAGTTGTTTCCTTGTACACAAAATACTTGTTATGGAAACCATTGAGGTATTAGAAGATCTCATGGATGATGATACCATTGAGTTTGTTCAAATTTGTGGTGAATCCTATGAACAAATTGAAGGTGTTTTTATGTGATATATATATGTATATATTTTGTTGTTTCCTTGTACACAAAATACTTGTTATGGAAACCATTGAGGTATTAGAAGATCTCATGGATGATGATACCATTGAGTTTGTTCAAATTTGTGGTGAATCCTATGAACAAATTGAAGGTGTTGTTATGTGATATATATATATTTATTGTTGTTTCCTTGTACACAAAATACTTGTTATGGAAACCATTGAGTTATTAGAAGATCTCATGGATGATGATACCATTGAGTTTGTTCAAATTTGTGGTGAATCCTATGAACAAATTGAAGGTGTTGTTATGTGCTTCTGCTTATCCCCCGTGGTTTCAAATCTATTCATGAAGCTCTTTGAGGAGTGGGTTCTCAACACTTTTCCTTTGAAACTAGTTGGGTGGAAGAGATGTAGATGACATGAGCTTATGCTGGTCTCATGGGAGAGAGGGAATGGAAGCATTCCAAACTCATTCAAACAACTTGTGCGATAGTATCCAATTTACCAAAGAGTTAAAGATGAATGATTGCCTTCCATTTTTGAATGTTCTAGAACGGTATGCTGGTTATGGATCTTTGGCTCAATAAATTTATGAGAAAAAAGACAGAAACTTATATATGCGGTTTTCCTCCCTTCCACTCAACATAGAAATCAAGGGTACTTAAAAGTTAAAACCCTAGAATTTAGAGCACCAATAATTTCAGATGATGACCATTTTCAAGAAGAGGATCATATAACCAAAGTTTTTAAAAGAAATGCATGCAAAACAAACATATTGCTAGTGCATTGTAGAATGCCAGGGAAGGATAGTGACCTACAAAGTCGAGAGAAAACCACCAAGATTTATTTTTTTACATTGAAGAGGTGTCAAACAAGATCGCCAAGCTTGAGGAGGGATACTAGGTCAAACACTATTCCCCTTGAACACTCTAAAGAAGGCTTTGAAATCAGCCAAGGGCATATGATAGATCCCAAGTAGAGCAACATAGTTTATCTTATTTCTAGTGCATTTTAGAATGTTGAGAAGCCGAAACAAAGGTCTTCAAAGTCAAGAACACCGTCAATATCTCTTTCATTCCATTGAAGGTGTCTCAAACAAGATTGCAAAGATCTTGAGAAGAAGGGATACTAGGTGAATCTTTAGTCCCCTCAACACTTTGAAAAAGTCTTTGAAATCATCCAAAGACATTATAGATCCCAAGTAGAGAAACAAAGTTTAACTTATTCCATGTTCTTGTGGGTGGCCATACATAGGAGAGACAGAGAGATCTATTCATACGTGAAATTGTCAGCACTTTGCGGATCTACTCATCAATAGGGTTGGCAATTCAACATCAATGGAGCACTCGTCATCGACATATGTTTACATTGAAAAGGCTAGGGTTGATGCAAATGTGAATCACCTCACTAAGCGATGCCTTGGGGGAGTTGTGGAGATCAATAATCACCTCAACAATCTTAACGAGGACAAGGGCTTGGCATTGTAACGTATTGGTTATTCATCCCCTCTTTGCTGTTTATGGAAACACCAGGCCTTGGGAGATGGTTGGTTTATCATGTGCTTGAGGGTTCACTCTTCGAGAACCATCATCCATAGGGTTAGACATAGGTCAAGCTCGGTGTTATAATGTGTTGGTTATTCATTTGCTGTTTGCTTTTTATAGAAAAACCTGGCCTTGGGAGATGGTTGATTTATCATGTACCTAAGTTTTCACTCTTTTGAGAAGCATCATCCATAGGCTTAGACATAGGTCGAGCTCGGTGTTGTAATGTATTAGTTATTCATCCCCTCTTTGCTGTTTATAGAAAAACCTGGCTTTGGGAGATGGTTGATTTATAATGTACCTGAGCGTTCACATTTTCTTTCCTTGAAGCTCATCCTTTGTTACTAATTAATTCATTACTTAACCATTTCTGCTCTCCCAATTGTAAGTGGAATTTAATTGATGATTTAATTGTTTTGTTTGGACATTGTCTTTATTAATTACTTTGACTTCTTTAGGCTATCTGACCTTAGGTGTGACGGGGGTTGGTTAATTCTTTGGAATTTGTAAGGAGTTATTTATGTAGGCAGCTCCACGTTTGCAATCTTTCATTACTTCATCCTAATGATGGGTTTTGAAGGAGACTCAAAATGTCAATTCCAATTTCATTCTACATAGTGTTTTTCCAAAAGCTATTTTAAAAAACATTATGGGCTCTTGAAGCTTGAAGTATCTAACATTGTTAATTTTTTTGAGTTGGAACTATTTTACTTTTGTGTCGATTTGAGAGGGTCTGGGTTTTTATGCCATGTGAGTTGGGCAATATCTGATGAACCGCTTTGTTGTTAGTGGGTGCCAATTCCATTAATTGGTTTTTGGTTATTGTTGGGCATCGCTATAACATGTTTCATTCTTGTAACTTGTAAGAACCTAACAATATATTGAATTTTGATCATGTACTTTTGTTATTTATATATGCTGTACAAGTTCTATAGAATCAACTCTGTGTTGTGTGCAGATTGTGGAGCCCTCAAAGGAGGTCGGAATGCAACTCTTGGAAATTGGTTCTTATCATTTACCAACTCGTAAACTGGGTATAGACATGTTAAGACAACTTTCATGTCATAGTGAGTATGTGGCTCTTTTACTTCAAGATGGCCGCTTTATGGAAGCTTTGCGATATGTTCGAAGAAATAAAGTAAGATCCTATGACCTTCATTTGTACCTGTTGGGTGCATATGCCATCTGCTTGTCCCGCCTATTTTCTAATTTATTGGCTAATATATAGTTGTTTTCCATCCACGTGTCTTTCACTGTTCCATCCTTGTTGTTTCCTTTGTTGTGTATAACACATTCTATTTGGATTCTAATCTAGTTTATTACTTTAGTTATTAAGTAGACATAGGCATCGTTCTTATGCATGCACATGTCACACAGGATTTGTTGTTGCCTTTATTGCTACAAATTGTATTGGTTCATGGATGCTACATTATATAGTTTCATGTATATTAAATATTTTTCTAATTAGGAGAGTGAAATTGTCATCTAAAAAATTAATTTGAATCTTAGAAAAATCTAATTCTCTTGATGGAAAAGAATGTTCTTTTTGGCAAGTTGAAGTTCGTAATGCAGTCTTTCGTTCAAACTCAACTAAATTCTGTGTTCTTTTTTGAGATAAATATATACATTAAATACAGAAATTTTACACAGCCCATGGGATATTTATGATATGTTGGCAACAAAGCATGATGTGAAAAAAATGAATTCTTAAGTATTATGTTCAATTGCAAAAGCATTTCTAAGCTTCCACATGAAATGTTATATTATGATCCATAAGGATCAGAAAAATCAGTCCACTTCAACATCCAACCAGAACCGGCCCAGTTTCAGTCAACAACAGGGCTTCAAGTGAAGTATTTTTTGTATGGTGGTGTAACCATGAAAAATAGAGCGGTAGTTGTGCAACTGCTGGTATCTGCATAGTGGTAGTTTCAAAACCACCAGTTTGCATTAATCGGTGGTTTTACCTAAGTGATATGTTTTGGTAAAGTAACCATAGAGGATGATGTCTCTTTAGTTGCTAAGATGATTAGGAGTCCTTCAGTGCATGTAAGGACACTCTTGAGGATGTTAAGAGAGGCATAGATCCTGAGAAAGGCATTGGAGAATGTGAGTGACAAAG
Source organism: Torreya grandis (assembly GCA_037957365.1). Lineage (NCBI taxonomy): Eukaryota > Viridiplantae > Streptophyta > Pinopsida > Cupressales > Taxaceae > Torreya > Torreya grandis. Next base: position 1,078,917 of record JARHVA010002613.1, read on the forward strand.
TCTGTTCAAGTTGGTTGTAGGAGAAGGAATAAGGAACAAAGAGGAGTTGAGTGGGCAAAGATAACATGACGTCTATTGTACTGTTCAATGAACTCTTTGTAATCCCTCTTTGGCCATAAGAAAATAGGAAGTTAGGAAATGGCCACTTCCAACTAGTTTTTTTTTATATTGGGGTTTCCAGACCAAATCTTGATTTCTTCCTTGTTCATGTTTGTGCTCGCTGTTTTTGTCTTCATTTTCAATTATCTTTCAATTCTGCAAGTCCTGTTTAAGTTTACAGCAACAAATTACACCAATTCAAAGATGATAATGCATTTCAAATTGTAATTTTGAAGTGGAATCAAAGCAGCACAGCAGTTTTGCGACTCTGTTAGGCAATTGTTCTTAGGAGTTTACAGATTATTTTGGTATTAGAGAAAATTAATCTTTGGGTATTGTGGAATGTTGAGTTGATTTGTATGACAGTGACAAAATCGGAAGTGGAGGAATTGCTGCTTTGCAATCTTGAGATTTCTACAAGGTGGAAGCAATGGGTGAGAGAAATGGCACAAGCAAGGTGAAGAAAATCTAGCCAAGAGAGTAGCTCCATGAGAGTCATGCATGGAAAGCTTGATGAAGTCTCAAGATACTATAACCAAACAACAAGAGCTCACGACTAGGAATAAAAAATCCATAGACTTGGTGCTTTGTGCTTTAGCCAAGAATTTTGGCATTGGAGGAAAAGAGCCCCATGAAGGAGAATAAGAGTTCATGAATGAGCATGAACAAACTCCAAAAGACAGATAAAGCTAAGCTAAAGTCTGAGCATACTCCTTTCAAAGTTTAAACCAAAGTCAAGATTAAATCTTTTGAAATCTTTTGAAGGGCAAGTAGATGCTGAGTTTCTAGACAAATGGCTGAAAGAAATGGAGGTGTAGTTTAGTGTGTATAAACTCATTGAAGCACAACAAATTTCTTTTGCACCTCTCAAGACGGAAGGTCATGCTCTAATTTGGTGGGAAAGCTATCCAACATCTTTTGAAAAGATGCAGCCAATTGTAATTTGGTGGGACGAATTTGAAGAATTATCGCATAAGAATTTTAATTCTAATGGGCATAAAACTGACCAGAAAATTAAGTTGAAATATTTCAGGCAAGGAGCTGGTTAGAGAGTAGGATTTTAACATGAAATTTTGTAGACAAGCTATGTGAATGGGCTTGGACGTAGAGGACGAAGACAACTTGACCAAGCACTAGGGAGATCTCCATATGCACCGAAGGAGACGAGTCATCTCATGTAAGTCAAAATACCTTGATGAGGCTTGTGTGCAAGCATACTACATTGAGGAAGATAAAAGACAAGGAGGGGGGCTGGGCGGGCAAGCAAGGGGACTCAAATAAAATCTAGTCCAGAAATCAATTCAAGAAAGAGCAAGACCAACCTTACAAAGCCTTCAATAAGGGTAAGTGGAAAGGTAAAAGGAATGCCACAATTACATAGTTGTAAGGATCCAAAGAACCATTGTAACCATTGTATTATAGATGGATGCACTGACACTAAGTGTTGGAAGTTGTATCCAACGAATCATTCCAAGGAGGACTCTAAGAAGTCCATGGCATCTTTGAAAGAACAATCAAAGCTGGAGATAAAGGGTAACTCTGATGTTGATGAAAAGTTGGGTTACATCATTACCAACATAACCAACAAGGAACAAGAGAGAGAGGAGATGTTCCAAATCAAGATTCAAATAAAGAAAACCAAGATAAATGCACTTGACACTGCGTCTCATCTAATTTGAATTCAAATGAGGTTGTGAAGAAGCTTGGTTTGTAAACATATGATCATCCTCATCTATATCCCATGGGTTGGGTGAAGAAGGGTGTAGAGATTCAAGTGACTAATAAATATGAATTCTCATATGGTATGAACCCACAATGTGTTGATGAGATAATAGCAGATGTAAATCTTCTTGCTGTGTTTGGAAATCCTTACTTGTATCTTAGAAATGCTATCATGGGGAGGGCTAACAGATATCAATGGGTCAAGGATGGGATCAACTATAACATCAAGGTAAATCAAAACAGGCCCAAACTTGCCTTGGTAAGTGCTAGCCAAGCAAAGAGACTCATTCAAACAAATAAACAATTTTGTTTACTTATTTTGAAGGATAAACAATAGCATGGGTTAGAGATTTTTGAAATTGCTCGCGTTGACTAGGGATTGAAAGGGTTCGATGAGCTGTTGCGTTCTTTTCAAAAAGTGTTCCAAACTCCTTAAAAGTTTGCCTCTAAAAAGGGAAGTAAAACACGAGATTTAATTGTTACTTGAATCTTCTTTACCAAAGATTGGTTTGTATAAGCAGTCACATTTACAAAATAATGAAGTGAAGAAACAACTCCAAGACTAGTTGGAGCAAGGAATCATACGTCCAAGTACCTCACTATATGGGTCACCCATTGTAATGGTACAAAACGAGGACGACTCTTAGAGAATGTGCATAGACTATAAAGTTTCGAACAAGATCACCATAAAGAGTAGATACTTATTTCCATGGATTGATGACTTGTTGGACCAAATTTTACATGCTAAATGCTCTACAAAGTTGGATCTAAAGTCTAGGTACCATCAAGTTTGTATGGAGGAGGAGGATGTATGGAAGACAACTTTCAAGATGAAACAAAGTTTGTATGAATGTTTGGCACTTCCATTTGGTTTATGTAATGCACCTACTACATTTATGAGATTGACGAGATATGTATTGAGGCCTTTCATACATACATGTCTTAGTGTATTTAGATGATATTTTGGTTTTCAATGCTATATGGGAAGAACATCTAATTGATTTTAAACATGTCTTGCAAGTGTTGAAAGAAAAACAAATTTCGTGCTATATGAAGAATTTTGAGTTTGCAAAACAATCACTTATCTATTTGGGGCATGTAATTGGAGGAGGAGAACCGAGAGTGGATCCAACAAAGGTTGAGGCTATCCCTAATGGGCCCACACTTAGGAGTGCTACCTAGACCAGAAGTTGTGGGAGCAGTACAATACATGAGGAAATTTATTCCAGTTTTCGCCACAATTACAACACCTCTCTATACTATTGCAACAAGTGTTAAGAGTTTTCAGTGGGATAAGGAACATGATAGTGCCTTTGATTTATTGAAACAGAAGATTAGCCATGCACTAGTGCTCGCTCTTCTTGATTTTCAGCAGCTATTCGAAGTTAAAATGGATGCGAGTATGCCATGGGGGCAGTTTTGCTGCAAGAAGGTAAGATAGTTTGTTATCATTCATATGTATTTTATTCAATAGTAAGAGTGTATCCTATATATGATTAAGAAATATGCACTAGTTAAGCAATTAAGAAATTGAAACGTTGTTGTACAAATAAACTATTGTGTATATTGACCACAAACCTCTTCAATATTTGCAAGCACAAAGTAAATTGCAGCTGTCAAGACACCACAAATGGATGGGTTTTTTTAAGAATTTCATTTGGTAATCAATTACAAGAAGGGAAACATGAATGTGGTGGGCAGATATGAGGAAGTTTCAACGTTGGCAACAATCTCAGAACTTGAAACATTCACAGAAGAGGTCTATGAGGAAGCATATGCGTAAGATGCAGAATTTGGGGAGACATTCCAACAAAGTCGATAATGAAGACAAGGATGGGTGCTACCTCAAGGATGGGCTACTCTATAAGTGGGATAAGATATTTATGTCAAAGGAAGAAAGATTTATATTGATAAGGGAAGCACATACTTTCAAGGTCTAAGGCCACTTTGGTGTTTGTAATACTATGACTCATTTCCAAAGGTATGTGTTTTGGCCCAATATGCAAGAGGATGTATCAAGATTCATTAGGGTATGTAAGTTATTTTGTACAAGCAAACCTAAAGTTAGAAAATAAAGATTGTAGATGCCACTACTGGTGCCTACTAGACCATGGCAAAGCATTTCCATGGATTTTGTGTGAGGTTTACCAATGTTTAAATATGGTTGCGAATATCTATATATTGTTGTAGATAGATTCAACAAAATGTGTTTTTTGTTGCATGTAAGAAGACAATAAAAGGGCATGAAACAAGTGATTTATTCTTTTATGATGTTTGGGTCGCCCAAGTCCATTGTTTCAAATTGAGATTCCAAATTTTTGTGTTAAGTTTTCGAACACCTTGTGGAACAAGATGGATACCAAGCTCCAATGAAGCACAACTTTCCATCCATAAACCGATGGACAAATGGAAGTTGTAAATAGGACTTTGGTACAACTAGAAAAGGTTACAACAGGTGTCCAAGGACTTGGGATGAGTCTTTGGCATACATCCAACACTCATACAATGGGGCAATACATACATCCACTAACAAGTCACCATTTGAAACATGTTTGGGCTACTTGCCAACTAATTCATTCAATGTTCTAATGAAACAATAGATAGAGGAGGAGAAACAAGATTCAAAGGTGACAAGAGCATCAATGTTCATTGAAAGGACCAAACAATAATATTTCAAAGTGAAAGAAGAATCAAACTAGTCTCAAGCCAAGTACAAGGCTAGATATGACCACCACCGGAAAGAGCATACACTTAAAGTGGGAGATAAGGTATGGTTGTATTTGAGCAAGGAGAGGTTTCAAGTTCAAGCTAGGAAGCTCACAAATCTAAGGTATGGGCCATTTGCCACTTAGAGTAAATTGGAGAAAATGTTTTAAGTCTTGATCTTCCCTCATTCATGAGGATGTACTCAATACTAAATTATAAGAATTTGCATTTGTATGAGCCATCCATGTTGGATGAAGAGGAAGGACAATTACTACCCTCTATAAAAGACTCGGTTGTGGATGCATAAGGAGAGTTGGAGGAGGATGTAGTGTTGCAATGTAAAGTAGTAGAGACTAGAAGGGGACCACATGAATCTTGGCAAGTTGGAATTGGGGGAAAGACACCTAAACAAGCAAGGAGAAAGTGGGAGAATTGTTCCCACATCTCTTCCCCCTTTTGTGGGACCAAAAGCCTTTTAGGTATGATTAGTACGAACCAGGAAAATTAGTACACTTCATCATCCAACTAGAGCACACCCGTTTACAGTCAGCAGTAGGGATTCAAGCAAAGCATTTCTTGTTTGGCAGCAAATTCGCCAATAAAATTAGAGTGGTGGTTGTGCAATATCCGAGTTAGTTGTGCAATCGTTGGTATTTGTAGAGTGGTGGTTTCACTAGAGTAATTTGTTCAGGTAAAGTAATGGCAGAGGACGATTTTTGATTGTAGATCCTTGCTCCTATTGGCTAAGAGGAGTTGGACAAAGTTGTTACTGTAGATGAAGGAAAGAACATCAAGAAGGGGAGAGCAACAAAATCCAAATGGCGTTCAAAGGAGTGGGGTAAGGATTCCTCACCACTTGAGTTTGTGAATTGTGGGACTGAAAACCTTCAAATTGGAGAGTTGAATATATTGGAACCTGAACTGGGTATTGTCCAAGAGAATGATAAGATGGGTTTCTTACTTGGGTGATAGAAGGAAAATCTTCATTTTATTTTTATAGCTTTTGTGGGACTCAAAAACTTTAAATTTTGGGTGTGTGATCAGAATTTTGATCATGTTTATCATCTATTTCATTTGGTATAATAATCAAGTAAAAAAAAATGTTTAATCTAGAAATTGCTAAGGCCTATAAAATGTTGGTTTCTATTGTACAGGCTAAAACAACATATGTTTGGTTTCAAAAGTAATTCTTAATTACATATTTAGATTCCCCTCGAAAAAATAGACAAGTTCAAAAAATTGGCATGTCATTTCAAAGTTGTTTGCAAAAGTTATGACCATTTTAAGTTGGCATATTTAAGCCCCAGGATCTGCGTGAAGCTTTGGATTGTTGAACTCCAGAGTTTCGCTGAGACCATGGGATTTTGAAGCGTTTTTGGCATTTCAGCTTCTTATCGGTCGTTTAAGTCGCTGGGTGGATTCTAATCACATGGGAGCTCAAGTATAGGTGTTAGAAGGCAGAGACACTCAAGATAGATGCACAAGAAGATGAAAGGATATGAGGTGTGTTGCTTCAGTTTCCAACTCTTGGACTTCTTGCATACGTCCAAGAGGTATTCTTGTGTACAAATATGAACCTTTAGAGTTCATTCAACAAGAGGAAAACAAAGGAAAAACAACACGTGCAATGGGATGCAATTTACTTGGATTCACATTATGTATGGGCAGGGCCATAACTATCTATAGGGATTTAGATTAGTGAGGGGGGCCCTCTCGGATCTCGACTATCTATAGCCCAATTCTTAGTCCTCGCTAGAGCTATACTCTATAGATATAGGATAGGCCATATAGAGTTGAGCGTAGCGAATAGCCTATATAGAGTTCTTTTTTGGCCTACCCCCTAGACCCCCCTCTAATCTAAATTGTTAGATAGGGAAGGCAGCTGCCCTATATAGATACAGATATAGATTTGAGTTCTTGTTATTCTTTCCTCATTGTTCGTTAGTTGTATGTGATAGAGTGAATACTACATAGCTGGAAAAGGTTGAGTTCAATAGTTTTATTTCAAATCTTCCAAAGAATATTGCAAAGATCATTATGAGTGTATTTTCCTTGTAAGCCCAAGAGGCAGAAAAGCTTGAAAACTGTAAAACATAGTGGAGATGAGGAAGCATGGCTTCAGTTTTACTGGAGTTTTCTCGCATTGAGTTTCTCCAGGGTGTGTTTTGTGTTATCTCTCTTTGTGGTTATTGTGTTGTTTCGTTTGCTTGAATATTTACATTCCTTGCAACTAGGCTAATACACAAACATTTAAGAGAGCTCAAGATTCAGCCTTATTATTAAAGAACTTCACATTTGGCATTGCACCTCTATGCAAGCATGCTAATTTCAGTCATGTATGGAGTAGTAGCATGTTTAGAGTGTGGAGATATTCTTTTATATGTTATACATGACAGTCTTAAGAGCTGGAATACATATTAAAATAACATTTTAGGTGTTTTTCTATGGCAAAGAACTTGAGGGGAACAACTTGGATTGAAAGGGTTCGTGTTGGTGAAACTTAGTGTGGAATATCCACCTAGTTTACGGATCATAAAATCTTAGCTGTTGAACGATAATAACCTCTGTTACATAAAAAATGATATTTTTATCATTTTCTCATATTGTTCTATTGTTTTCCTCTACTAAGACAATTTTGATCATTTATCAGTTATTTCAACATGATTGTCATTGATTTCCATTAGCTTTGAAGTATTTTGACGGGGATTTGAGAGGTAAGAGTCTTTACTTTAGATTTTTTGTTTTGAATTTTTTGTTTTCCATTTTAGATCTATTGGCCCTAGGGTTTGAATTTTTTTTTGTTTGGTTGTTTTCCTATTTTTATTTTACTTGTTTCTTTGATAGGCATTGGGAGCTGGGGTTTCAAACTATTTTTTTCTTTGTTTTATAGGGTTTGTAATTGCAGCTTGCATTCAATTTGCAGTGGTGTACAAGAATGGCATCCGGTTCAGGTAGCCGTAGTTGTAGGAATGTTGATGACCCTGCTTAGAAGCATTGCATAGAGCGTCCGGAGTACAATATTTTCATATGCAATTATTGTGGATTTTTTATGAGAGGATGTTTTATCAGAATATGACACTAGGGTATAATGACACTATTAGAATGGTAATTTTTTTTGCACAAGGTAGATTCCATAGATGTCTAAAATAGTAAATTAGATCTACTCTAGTCTTTAAGATTAATAAAAATACATAATTGAAATTGATTTGACAAGCAATAGACAAAATGAAAATAAAAAGAGATGGGATAGTCACCTTGATTTAATTCTAAAATTCTGGAAGTGCAGCCCTGGTCTAGAAGGAATAAATGAGCTCTGTGTAAAATTTGGATTGTTCATGTGTAGGGACAAATTCAGCCCTTCTTGACCAACGAATCTACCTACGTCAAATCGAGCGCTTTGCCTTTGTGATTGACGATTATGTTCCTGGGTAATGATTGTGTATTGTGCACCTTTCTAGATTCTATATTTTCCTATGCAAGTTTGCCTCTTGATGTCATAGCCCTGTATTTGTGCTTCTCTAAATTGGCAAGCATAATGTCTGAAATGACATCTTCCTTTCATGACCTAATTTGCCACAACACATTCAAAGAAGAAGGAATAAAAGTAGTTAGGTTGGGCAACCTCAAGAGGAGTTTCAACTACATATCCTGCATACTAAAATCAGACCCCATGTAGTTTTTGTGCTACACCCCACGTAGTTTTTGTACAATGTAAATGGAATGTCAAGCAAGGGTTTTAGCCTCTTCTTCCCTAGAAGTGATGATGCAACTACATGAACATTCGCCTAACTCTCTTTTGGTGCAGGTGGATGGTGTCACAATAGCTTGAAAAAGACTTGAAGTATCAAGATGCAAGTGTAACAATATATGTGCAAATTAAAGGCTCTAACTTGGATTATAAATAAGGACTCGTTGTTCGCTCTTATATGTTCTTCGTACTCGGTAAATGACTAGGAATGATCTGTATATATAGGACTCCTTAGGACATGATGCACAATGATCAACTATAGAAAAAAGTAATATGTGAAAACAAATTGTGGTAAATCAGGTCAAGGCGGAAGGACCCACAAAAACAAAGGAGAAATACCCAACACAGGGGGCAGATCTGTGGTTGATGAATTTGTCCTAGGAGAGATAAATGCTTAGGAAGGGTGCAAGCAACTTAGAAGATATGCAGATAGGGCTCAAAAGCTGAAAATGTCAATATTAAAGACATCTAGAAGGCCAAGGTCCTGGGAGAGACTAATGTGGGGTAAAAAATGTCTTAAAAATCGCTGAGTATAGACAGGTGGACCATGTGTGCAAAAACGAGTAAAAAAATGTTGTGGCAAAATGACTTCTACCAAATTTGAGTGTCTACATAGGTGTCAATCATCTCAAATACCACCTCGCACGAATCACAAGTAAATATGTGCGAGTCTTCAATGAAGTTAACCTCGAGTTTCAAAGAGAGATGGCTGCTGTCTTTGCTCTTTATGAAGAGATAAAAAATGGAAAAAAGAGGACAACTGCAACACTTGCATCCATAATGAATATGGGGCAGTGGGAGCTGATTTTGATGACCTAGTAGTCTCTTCTATTGCCCCAAGGTTCAAGGATGAGGCTCATCTATTGGTCACAGTTTGAGTTTATAGGAACAAGTTTTCTTGGTTTATTGAGATACCCATGGGACATAACTTCCATTTGAAGGAATTGCTTGGAACCGGGAAATTCATAATAAAGCAAGGGTAGTTATGGCAAAGTTTTGGTATTATAGCAACATTCTATTTAATATGGTGAAAAGCTCATATTGGGAGAGTCTGGCAACCACATTGACCATTTTCAGGAAGGGGTTCAACACTTGCTTCTCATTATTTGAGTAACCCATTGTTGGAGGATGTAACAAATACGGAAATTATAGTAGCTGAACAAAAAAGTATATGATGCAAAAATGGTCGTGCAATTTTTTTTATGGGTGGATAGATGGAAGGATTCACACTTTGATTAACTTTCTAGCATATTCAACTGAGCAGTTGGTGTTGTTGAAATAAATTGATGCCTCCCGCCAAGTGAAAAATGTAGACATTTTGTATGATATGTTGGATGGGGTGGTCATGGAAGTGGGTGTGGAGAATGTCGTCCAAGTTGTGACAAACAATACAACAATATATGTAGCAACATAGAGACTTCTTGAGGAGAGACACCCTACATTTTTTTGGAGCCTTTGCACAACCCATTGCATTGATATCCTACTTGAGGACTAGGAAAATTTAGATTGGTGAAAAGTGTGGTTGACGAAGTCAAAAATATCATACAATACATCTCTACTATCACCCTTGGGTGCTAAGCTTGATTAGAGAGCACATCAATAGAAAGGAGCTTGTGTGAGCACAAGTCACATGATTTGCCACAACTTTTATCACATTGAAAAGCATTGCAGTCTCATTAGCATCTTAAGCAAATGTTTGTGAGCACATATTGGTTGGAGTCGCCCAATGGTAGAAAGGTAGAAGGGGAAAGGGTCGTGAAGACCATTTTTGATGATGTGTTTGTGAAACATAGAAATGAGATCCTTAAGGTAACTCTAAACTTTTTTATTTATCATTTATTTTTTACAATTTTTTTTTGTTCAAATTTCTCATAATTTTAATTTTAAAATTGCATGCTATTTTGTTTTAGGTGTTGAAGCCTTTGGTTAGAGTTCTATGCTTTAGTGGATGGGGGAAAAACCTAATGGGTTAATTGTCTGAGGTCTTGGATAGGGCCAAGGAGGCCATATAAAATTATTATGGGTAAAATAAAAGAAAATATGAACCCATTTGGTGCATAATTGATCAAAGATGGAACAAGTAGCTCTGTCGACATATACATGCAACGGCCTACTACTTGAATCCAAAGTTTTTTTTTTTCAATTCAAGGTTAATGGGGAGGTTACATATGGCCTCAACACATGCATAGAGAGGATGATCCTTGACGAAGCCATTATCGACAATTGTTGATGAGTTGTAGATTTACAAGATTGTAGAGGGGAGGGTTTTTTTGTTGCCTCTATGCATATGAAGGAGAATGGCCTAAAAGCCTGGTAAAAACAAATTGAGTCATTTGATTGTTGTCTCGTTACTCGTGAATATTAGACTTATTTTATAAATCCAAGCTTGGTTGACTTACAAAGTTATAAATACCCTATCTGCATATTTGTGGTGGGAAGATTATGGTGCAAAAATGCCAAATCTTCAAAGGCTAGCCTTGCAAATTTTGTACCAGCCATCTAGCTTTTCTGGGTGTGAATGCAATTTGAGCATATTTGAGGCCATTCACACAAAGAAGCGTAACAGGCTGACAACACAATGCCTTAATGGTCTTGTTTTGTGCAATCCAATTTTTGTCTTCACATGTGACAATTGGAGGGAAAGAGAGTCAAGATGCAATTGACTTGAATGATATCAATCCATACACAGAGTGGATTTGACTTGAATGATATCAATCCATACACAGACTGGATTGTTGAGGATCTAGATGAGTAGCCCATGTTTACTGAGGAAGTTGCAAATTTGGAGAGTAAAGTAGTGGAAGTGGTAGGGGCAACAAAGGCATCAATAGGGGTTGGTGAGGATCTAGATGATATGTTTGTGGATGATTTGGTCTCAAGGAATCTTTGCCTTCCACTTCCACAATGCTCCATATGAGTACAAGGAGCTGGAGATGATATCATGGTGTATTGATGACTATGAGCATTGTACTTTTTTTGGTTTAAAATTGATAGAAAATATACTTGTGCATTCTCTACATTCATTTCTTATGCTTTTTAACAGTGTTTTACATGTTATTTAAGTTTATTTTATGGATTTATATTTTTTTTTTCTAGTGACAAAGTTGCTGAGTAATTGCTGATTCCCAAATCTGAATAAAAAATTTGGGCTGCCGAATGAATGCCGAGTACGAGTTTTTGATAGCACTAGTGCCTAAATGTATGTGAATAAGAAGCTTCTTATTATTTTTATGAAACTAGCCACTTGAGCATTGGATTGGGAAGCTTACAATGTTAAGTCAAGAATTGTAGGATATTTCCGTGCTACATTCACCCTCCTCGAGGGGTATCTATTGGTGAGTTTTTTTGTAGGTATAGTTGATCAAATCTCTTTTAGAACACCCCAATCATGAGCATATATACATTGTACAGACTACATGTATATAGATTATCTGGACGAACAAAATGGCATACATATCTACAAAAATTGAAATAAATGTTGCAAACAAACTTGAAAAATATCATGCTTTTATTGCTATTGAATGCAATATGCATCTTCTCAACATATTAATAAGCCTTTGTATGGATTAAAAGCCTTGTTCCTCTGTAAAGGGCCATGTTATATCTAATCAAAGAGATAAATTTAGGAAGAAACTATGGTAGGTATGATGGTTGGAAACTATTCCCTGGTTTGTATTCATATTTGAGTTCGATGAGGATAAAAACTGAACAAAAATTTGCCACTCAGAAAATCAATGTTAAGATTCAGGATTAATTTCAAAATATAGAAATTTGCATTTTCTTAATTTTTTTAAAATTCTAAATGGAAAATAAATATGTTTATTATTTATATATTTTTATTTTTCTCTCTAAATTATTAATATATATTTTTTGTTAGTTGAGGTAGGGTTGATAAGATTCCCTCACTCGTCATATTGATAATAAAAACAAATAGTATTACATCCAAGATAATTTTGCAAGTTGACAACTTTATAATACTAGTTAGACCAGCACCTTTGCGCACCTATGCTATACCCAGGCTAAGAGGATACTAGCCAACAACTACTATATAAAAAAGCCATCTTTCTCTAGATGGAGACACATAAGACTAGACAAAAGAAGCCATATATGGCTTTCAACCAACCAAAGGACACATTGAAGATATCCAAATGTAGGCATACAGGAAAATAAAACCAACTAATCTATCTTAGGTATCCACAAACATTCCTTACTCCACAATTCAGCCAGGGAAGCTATGATTTTACCCCATGGGTGAAGCGGCCTTCAGCAGACCTTTTGTGTGACTGATGCTCATCTCTAGTCTTGGAAGATGGTCCGACATTCATTTCCCTTTGCTGCAATCCACCATTTAGTTCAACTGTTACTACCACTCTTGCCATTCTCATCATGGGCTTGATTGCTTGAATTGCCATCTTCCTGTTGAGTTTCAGATAATGGAAACCGTCTGGTGACGAAGATGGAAATTGATAGTGGGAAGACTTGACCCCCTGCCCGTTCCTGCCCCCTCCCACAAATTGATTTCCAGAGTATAGAAAACCATGCAATTTTTCTACATAATCCACTAATTGAAAGAAACAGCCCTCGAGCTCCTTGAATGATGCCATTGAGACCAAACCCCTGCATTCAGCTCCTAAGATTGGTAAAGGCCTTGGATAATGTTAGCAATCCCCAGGTCTTTGGCTAAACCACCTCAAAAGCTAGGCTTGACATAGTGTCCCCCCAAAGGTTTCATTACTTGTCAGAGATAAAGGTTAGGAGGTTGCAAACACACATGGAGGATATTTCTGAATTCACTTTGGTCCACATCTCGCTTTCCACATAATCCCAAGGTTGCCTTAATAGCCTGCACGACCTCTCCTAATTGTATAACAAAAACAATTTTGAGACGCTCCTCAGAGATAGGAGAATGGAAGGCCATTTCCCTCTTTACCCCATAAAGGAAGAAGTGAGGCATCATTGATGCTCGAGACAGCCTTAATGGAATGACATTGACACATGGGAAGAACATTAAGCACAGTAGAGGGGAAAATTGTGAGGAGAAAATATTAAAGCCTGCATATTAATAATATTGTGTCGAGTCGCATGCCTAAGCCTTGAATGCATCATTTCATATTATGGGGAATGAAAAAAAGGAATGTTAGCAACATGAGAGCCCAAGCCAAACTTTCACAAAACAAGGAAAAAATATTACCACCCTAATTAATGATTCAACAATGCCTTTCATGGACATTGACATTGAAAATTGAACCTCATGTTCCTTGATCAATCACCTAGTAGAGTTATACCACACTTAATGCTTATGATTGGGTTGTTGGATAGTGGACGTCCCCCATCGAACAATCCCTTAAACTGTTCCAGGAATCCTCGATAACCAGGTTTGTTGATCGACACCAGCACTAGCCAAACAATCTACTTTTAAGTTTGCTTCATGATAACAATGTTGGCCAAACCAGGATCCAAAGATTGCTAACCGCTGCCAGGTCTGCTTTAGAATATTGTCAAGCTTCCAACATTGAGAACCCTGATACTTAAGAGCATTACTGATTAACATGGATTCACCTTCATTCACTACTTGTTGATTCAACATTGCTCAGCCACTTGTAATCACAACACTAAGGTCCTGGCCTCAGCCTCATTATTGGAGTCATAGGCTAAGCTCAAGGATGCGGCCTTGATTAGAGAACCTGAGCGGTCTTGAATCACTCAGCCAGCCCCTGAAGCCTCAGGTTTCCTCTATCAGGCCCATCAAAATTTATTTTGAAAATACCCAGAAGCGGTGGATTCCAAGCCGAATTTTCCTCTCTACTTCGAAAAAATCTGCATTTGACCCATTAACGGGACTAAAATACACTACATATTTTTAGCAACTGGTAGTATTACTTTTCCTTAGACATGTCTTTTCATTTTTTATTATTTTAATATTACATTAAATTAAAATGTTATGCTAATTTTAACTTACTGCCATGTTTCTAGTTTTCTATGTTAATTATTAAAATTTATTAGAATTAAAATCAACTATTACCATGGAAAAACTGTTTTGCTATCACGCATTAAATACTACTGTTTATTTTATTATCAAGATATTATTAACCTACATTACATAGTTAATGCATCCCATGTTATACTAGAAAATTGATGGACAAAGTGAGGCCAAATTGAGGGAAAATTGCTTGGCAAGCAAGGGAAAATTGTCTCTCTTGCAAACCTAGGGAAAACCATCTGGTATTTGTAAATCGAGGGCAAACAATGTCTCAGCCTACAAAAAATATCTCATATTTCACGTCTTCTTCATTATTCAAAGAGGGAACGAAAAATGGAAAACAAAAGTATGCTAGAAGGCTTGAGAAGGTGTTCAGACAAGGGCTTGAGAAGGTTTTATCTTTTGCAAGACCTAACGAAAAGACTTCTACCTTGCTAAGGCAATCCAGAAAATCAACTGTACCATAAAGCAACATTCCATTTCCACGCACAGAGAAATATTTTGGGGAAATAACTGCAAGAGTGAACATATGAACTTAATGAATCCTGTGTAATTATCAATTGTCACCATCAAGAGATGTGCCTCATCGTCTCCTTTGTGGGAGTATTATTTAAAAGCCAAGCTTCAGCCTTGAATTTTTTTCGAGGGTTCAAACAAAATATTAAAATTCAAATTCAAAATCCACTACGTGGAAGATAATGAGAAGGTTTATGAAAGTTATGGGCTTCCCAAAACCTCCCTAGAAAACATGATAAAGCTATAATAAGGTTTTAAAAACTTTTTAAGCTTAAGATTATATATCATTCCTAACAAACAATTCTTGGTCCCTGCCCCCAAATTAAAAATAGAAAAGATTATTACGGGAAGCAAGATATAATATCTTTATTGGGTTTTGAAAAAAAAAAAAAATTGTTAAATTGTAGTTTTCGAAATCAGGTCAGAACACATAATAATGATGAATTCCAAAAATAATAGTCCAAAACTAAACTTGTCAAGATTTGAGATGGGAGAACTTGGTTGAATTTTAATAAAAAGAGGACTTTACATAAAAAGAACATGCACATTTTAGGTTGTCTAATATGGTGTTGTACGGGTGAGGCATATGCGCAGTGGATAAGCCTCAACACTGAATTAACAAAAGACTTTACTTGGGATAAGTGCGAAGGAATTTAGTAAGATGATTTAAAAACCATTCAAATTAAGGTAGGGAAGTTGAGTCGTTGAAGATGGAAATTAAAGGTGAAATGACGAGATCTAGATTCTGATGGAGAAAAACGAAATATTATTAGTACAAAGTTATGACTCAGACGGATATTGATTAAACGTTATCTGAAAAAACCAGAGAGATATGACTCCTTCGTAATCATAATCAAACCATTTTTATAGAAGTGAAAGAGTCTGAAATTAGAAAGAAAGGTAATACAAGAGAGAAATTCACTATGTTGATAAACAAACTTCAATTAAGGGGATCGATTTTTATGTTAATAAAGAATTTTAAATAAAATTTTGTTATTGAATGGTAAAGTTCAAACCTCTTGTGCAAATTCAAAAACTATTTCAAAATTTAAAGATATCAATCACAAAGATATTACAAGAGAAAGAAATTCACTATGTCGATAAATGAACTTCAACTAAGGTGATCAATTTATTGTTAATAAAGAATTTCAAACAAAAATTTGTTATTGAATGGTGAAGTTCAAACCTTTTGCACAAATTCAACAACTATTTCACAATTTAAAGATATCAATCACAAAGGTTCAAAAAACTCGGTTGAGCCGTATGGACACCCTGACTATCAAGAGAGTATTCAACTTCAGCACTAAGACTCTAAGAGTTCTAATCACAATTACATGAGTTATATATTGACTCCCAATCCAAATTCTAAGAAAAACTCCTGGGTTTTATATCAAGAGTACTTAAGTCAATGTACTTCATTGTTAGTTTGCAAAGATATTCTATTCCTACTAAACGTGGAGTTTATGGCAAGAGTACTTAAGATGTTGGTAGCAAACTATGAAAGCTAAAATCGCATAACTATTGTATAAGTTTCAAGTGTGCGATAAATATTATTTTGTAGGAAATTCGGGTTTTGTTTGAATATCAAAAGTACGTAGGAGGTGAAAAACCTCCTTTGATGCCAAAATTGAATGGTCATGAAGGCGAAGCGACAGAGCCTCCTCACAGCTCTATAAATCCTTTGTATTGTAAAGGAAAAGTAGTTCTGATTTGTGTATAAAGAAAGATATTGATATATAGATCATTTTATGGCTCCCATAAATTTTTTTTGTGGTATTCTATGCGCACAAGTTTTCCTTGTTATGTTCGAATTTGTGTCTTTTTTAACTAAGATGTCTAATCTAAATAAGTAAATTGATTCTAATCAAATGTACTTTGTCTAAGAATGAATCTTAATGCCATAGCTATTGATAAACCAGCTTGATTAATACCGAACTTGTAACCACAGTCACACAATACAAACATTAACATGTTCCCAGGAACCTTTGTTAACAATGGTGCGATGAGCGTGGAGTTGAAATTGTTGAGATGGTTGCTTGGTCAAAGAGACATGAGCATTGGTTAGATGAAAGAATATAGAAGTTCGTATAAGAAAAAGCCAGAAGAATAGGAGGCCCTATGAAAGAAATCATAATTGAACATATCTATGGTGATATTTATGAAATTTTCTGATCCGAGTTGCCTGAATTATTAGTCACTTGGTTGTCAAGACTTGAGTATCATTGCTTCAGACCAAGAGAAACAAATTATTTTGCTTGGAATGAAGAGAAGCTTGAAAAACTGCGAAATTCGGATACTGACTGGACATGTGCAATTGATCATTGGGTGAAGACCACACTTGATGGATGCACAACCGAATTTGCCGTGCAAGGATATATTGCATTTGAATTTGCGTATGGCTTGTTTGTTTGAGGAATCAGGGGTAAATTCTTGTAATGACTTCCTATCTTGCTGAAATTGTTGGTTGTGGAAAAAGCCATGGTGCCAATTCCATTAGATGTGGAGCAGTCGCTTAGGGCACTAAGGTGATGCGGACTAAAAAGAGTGAATGAGGTAGAAGGAACTTGAACCTAGATCAGAAGATGGATGGATGATCCAGAGAAAAAAGAGGTAATTTTAGGACTTTAAAGAAAGCTGCGACAACAGAAGAGATGGAATAAATAGAGTGGTGAAGAAGAGAAAGCCCCAAGTAACTGTGAGTAGTAGACTAGAGATTACGAAGACTATGGGAGGAACTAGACCTCCAAGACAATCAAAGACCACGAAAGAACTGAGGGAGATGCAGAGATCCCAAAAACAGAAGAAACCGTTCGGGATAAGGGCATCAACCCAGAGGAAGGAAGCGATCGAAGTGATTGAGGAGCAGAAGAGAGGCCATTAGAAAAGTTAGATAATAGAAAGCAGTTACTGGGGCAGAGATTGTTTGATGATGAATCATAGTCTTTCGCAGAAGTCATGTTAAATCATAGGGTCATTTTAGGTTTAGGATTGAGCAAGGTAGATACTACATATACGGATCATTCACTCCAAGGGGACGCATCCCTTTTGCCTAATTTATCAATTGGAAAAAGTAGTTCAGAGGATAAGAAAGCTAATGTGGTTTGATGATTTTGCAGATAAATTTGCAAAGCTTAGCACATAAACTAAGAAGTATCTTTAACAAGGTACTAGTACTCCAAATATCATTGTAGCAAATTTGAAGACACTTGTTAAATCAATTCAAAAACAACCAGTTGGATCAAATGCAATCGCAGGAAAAATGGCTGTTAAGGCGGGGGGTTTTGTCACTTTGACAACATATGGTGGGTCTTCTGACCCACAACAATATCTTTTAATCTGTGAAATGAAATGGCAACTTAAGGGTGTGACCACTGATGATGCGAAAAGGTGTGAGCTCATTGGAGCTTTGATAGGGAGAGCTCTAGAGTTTATGTTAAAAGTAATCTGACACAATTGAATTTGCAACAAATCAAAGATAAATTGATTGGAGAGTTTAAATGCAAAAATTTGCAAGTCAAACCATTCAAGACTTGAAGGAGATTCGACAAAAACAGGGAGAATCAATTTGGGATTACGATCGCAAGTTCTCAGATGTTATGAATCGAGTGAATTCTAGTTTCAAGACGCAAACAAAGTTGCTTGGTTCGTGGAAGATCTACGACCTAAGATTAGGTTTGCCATTGTGCAAGCACAATTTTCCATTAATGCTAATGCACGATCTGCTGTGATCCAGGTCGAAAAGATAGAAGATTGTGGAGAGTGTCATCCTTTTGTTACTAAAACAAATGCAAAGATAGATGTTGTCTTGCGAAAGATGGAAGAATTACACAAAAGTAATAGACCAAGATTGGCAATATGGTGTATTGAGTGCGGAAAAGAGGGACATCATAGGAACGAATGTCCAAAGGTCAAGACAAATTTCTGTAAAATTTGTCGGGCAGTTGGATATTCCACAACAAAGTGTTATCTATTGCAGCAGTACATATAGCAACTTCCCAATATGTTCTGCAACTTTTGAAAATCGCACAACTATGACAAGAAGAATTGCCAAATGTCTTCGCAGTTGTCACATAGCAGTTTCTTGTTGCGAAAATAGATGTGTGTCGAGTCTAGATGTGGAAATGACAATGCAAGGTGGTTGGGGTCCACCAACAACACAACCTACTATTGGATGGACGCCTCAATCTCTGCAGTACCAAGTCGGGTGGATGCCACAACTGCCTCAGGGTCAAGCAGGATGACCATCGTAGTCTCCATAGCATCAGGCAAGGTGGACACTTTAGTGTCCATAATACCAATAGGGCTGAAATACTACATCTCCCCAACAGAAAGCAGGATGGGCTCCTCCACCACAAAGACAGTATTGGTGATATGATGGACAACAAGGATGGGGTTCACCACAAAGAAAAGGAGGTTACCGAGGTGGATACCAAGGGGGACACTAGAATCGTAGACAAGGGGTTAGGCAAGCTAGACAACGAATTGTGTGCTACTTGTGTTGTGAGATAAATCATATTGCACTAATTTGTCCGTATAACCCATAGAGAGACATATTGTGCGTATTGTAGAGTTATTGGGCAACATAATATTGAAGATTGCCCCATAGTAGAAAAGAAAAGGTTGTGCAAAATGTCAACAAGGTGAACTCACATCTTAAATATCCAACTTTCATGCAAGTTGTCACCAAAAATCAATATAGGGAGCAAGGACCGCCACCCCTGGAGGTGCCGCAAGAGAGTTCGACCACAAAAGTGCAGCAAGATAAATACCTAGATGTTCCTAGAGAAAAAGTCATGATGAGTGAAGGAACTCAGTTACTCCAATCTATTCAAAATCAAAATGCTTTAGAGGGAGATGTTGTGATAGTGGATGTGTAGGTATATGGTTAGATTGTTTGTATGTTAAGGCAAGATGGAGTGGTTACTGTTTTGACAGATTTTCTTAAGTTGGTGAGTATTGTGCATAATGAATATATATCACAAAATATTACAAACTTATTGCATATTACATAACTTGTCAGACTATGCAAAAAGGGGACAACATGCTGAAAAGGTGGTCTAGTATGTAAAGACCAAAAAGCCCTAGGACGTTAATTTTAGAATGGATATAGAACTCGCAGGCTATGAAGCCACCAATGTTGTTTTTGACTTTGGGAGTACGGTAAATATGATTCCACGATCAACTTGGGAGGCCATTGGAAGACCAAACCCTTAGTTACAACTTTGTGACATTAACTCTCGCAGATTATGGACATGTGGAACCCATTGGGAGATTGGAGGATGTTGAGATAAAAGTTGTTGATCTGAGTTTGCATAGAGATTTTGAAGTCATTGACATGAAAACCAATGAAACACACTACCTTGCGTTAATCGACAAGAAATGGGTGTATGATGGTCAGAGGACTATGAATGTAGTAGATAATCTATTGGAGGCACAGTAGGGAGACAACATCATTATCATACCACTGAACAAGGCTGAAAGCAAGCCTTGCATCATCCCTAAAGAGCTTATGTCATCATACGCCTATAGAGGAGACAATTGGTTTAAGGTCAACTTAGAGCCCAAGCTTGAGGCTCTGCGAAACAGGGATTTCACCTATCTCACACATCAAGAACAACAATTCCTGCAGTTGCCATAATCAAAATAGTTTTCATATTGCCCTGTCAAGACAATGGAGCAAGTGCCATAATTCCACATGGATGAATGCAAATCTCCATCAGTGCGATCTCCAACGAGGTCAGAGGTTGATCTCTTGTATTAGGGGATTCCTACGGATATGGATTACATAGAACCCACTAATGAGGATATTTTGTCGTGGGAAGCTAAATATTCAATAAGTGGTGACTCAAATACACACATGTTGAATTGGGCATGTGGAAATCATGAAGTAAGTCCAATGAGGATGGGCCATGCTACTAAGAGACAATTGCCACATTATTTTGCAACTGAAGATTTAACACAGTTTATCTTTAGAATGGAACAAAATGTCACAAATATAGACCTTCAGGGCAGTGCACGAAATTATGCTTTAAATGGTGTTGTTGCGACATGGTGGGCAATTCACACATCTAATTGACTACATTGGGAAGAGGCTTGTGAAATGATGCGAGCTCGATTCTAGGTGGCGTCTGCGATCTCAAAACAATGGCCATTTTTCCAAGGACAATGCCCTAAGTTTCATATCCACAAATGTGTAGACATATGATGTAGAACCGAGATATTGGGTGCATGTATTCCAGCGTATCTTAGCACCTCTACTGAGAGCATGGTACATGCATCAGGTGTGCAAACACAACCAAAAATTGGTCGTAGATCCAACAAGATTTTATACAAACATTTGTGTTTAAGGATGAGAACCCAATTGTGCTTAAAGCTCTACAAAAACTTAAAATATTTTTATTTCATGGACTCAAGGACATACTGCATATAAGCAAAGTTTGTAGGAAGAATCAGCTATGGAATTGAACAAAGCTATCAATAAATATCGAGCTAAGGAGGAAAGGGAAGAATTTGTATTAAAATCCTGTAATAGAATTTTGGACAACGCAGAACAAACAAAATCCAGTGAAAGCGAAGATTTAGATGTAAAAGGATTCTTTGAGAAGCAAGAGAATGAGGAGCCTAAAGTGGACATTGCAAAGAAATCAAAAGATACACAAATGCGAAACATAAATATTTAGGAACTAGGAGAATGGAGGCTGTGAGATTTTACTCTGGGTGGATCCAGTAAAAAATATCATGAGCCAATGAAAGAGGCAATTGAAAACATTGGTACAGACTCTGTATCAAAACTTGTGACCATCGGAGACTACTGGATGCAACAAAAATTTTCAAAGGCAGTAGAATTGTTGTGAGATTATGACGATGTGTTTCCTGCAAAATTTTCAGAGGTCAAGGGCATAGACCCTTCATTGTGGGAGATGCATATAGAACTGAAGGAATGCGCTAGGTTCATTGAAAAGCGCCCTTATAGATTAAACCCAAATATGAAACTAATAGTCAAGGCAAAGATTGATCGAATGCAGGAAGCAGGAATCATATATCTGGGCAACAAGTCAGATTGGGTAAGTCCCATGGTGATGCAACCCAATAAATAAGGAGAAATTCGAGTTTGTGGTGACTATAGAGCACCAAATGATTCATGTGTGATGATCCTTTCCCAATTCCATTCACAAATGAAGTTATAGAGTCAATCGTAAGACACAAAGTTTACTCTTTCTTAGATGGCTTCAATGGCTACCATCAAATCTTATTGCAGCAGAAGATCAGGGGAAGACTACCTTTGTGATATAATGGGAATCTTTTGCATATAAGGTAATGTCTTTTGGTCTTAAAAATGCTCTTGTATTTTCTAGAGTAGTTGTCACTACCTTTAAGGATTTCATTCATGATTTTTTGGAAGTATATCTAGATGATTGGGTTGTATTCTTTTTGTTCAAGGATCATCTTTCCAAGCTGCGATTTATGTTGGAAAGGTGTAGGGCTTTGCAAATAGCACTAAATTTAAATAAATGTTTGTTCTTCACACCTTTTGGTGTCCTATTAGGACATGTTTTCTGTAGCGAGGAAATCCTTGTGGATCAAGCAAAAATCATAGTAATTGTGGGATTGAAACCCCTATAAATTCTTTTGAAGTGCGATCATTCCTAGGGCATTCTGGGTATCATCGCAAATTTATCCAAGGATATGTTGCAATATCAACACCTTTGGAGAAGCTGCTGCAATAGGACATAGAGTTTGAATGGACTTCCGAATGTCACTCAACTTTTATTGACCTGAAATAGAGACTAGTCACAACTCCGATCTTGGTATTACTTGATTGGAATAAACCGTTTCATGTGCATGTGGATGCATCATGAACAACAGTGGGAGCCATGCTAGCTCAACCCGGGGATGGAGGCCTTGATCACCCCTTCCACTTCGCAAGTCGTAAGCTTTTGCTATCATAAAAGAATTACCCCACCATAGAACAAGCTTTAGTTATGGTGTTCGTACTTGAAAAAATGAAACATTATCTATTGGCTATGTTATTTGAATTCTTCACAAATCACCAAGATCTGTGATACTTGGTGAACAACTCAATGTTACGAGGCTGGATATCTAGGTGGTTGATGTTGTTTCAATAATTTCAATATAAAATCGATGTGAAGCCAAGCCGAGAGAATGTGGGACTTGATCATTTAATTCGTATATGGAATGGTGAGGAGCAAGAGGAGTTGCAAGATGAGTCACCAGATGCTCATTTATTTGGAGTCGTGCAATTCTAGAAAACATGGGGGACATAGCAACCTTTATGGAGTAGGGCGTTTTTCATGCACATTATGGAGAAAAGGATAAAAGGCAGCTAGTCACACGAGCCCTACCATTCAGCATTATCAATGGATTCCTTTATAAGCTAGGTAAAATGATGTTCTCAAATAGTAGCTTTGGATCATGAAAGGCCACAATTGCTAGAAGAAGCACACCAAGGAGTTGCAATAGGGCATTTCACAAGAGAATCTACGGCGAGAAAATGTTGCAAAGCGGTCTATGGTGGCCTACTTTGTTTTAGGACACACACAAGGTTGCAAAACACTACGATGTATGTCAAAGGATGGCCAGACCAAATCAGCGAGGTGAAATGCCTCTGAATCTGGGTCTAGCTGTGCAACCTTTTGAACAATGGAGAATTGATTTTATAGGGCCTATTAATCCTCCTTCAAAGTGCATTAATATTGTTTTATAATCACTGGGATTGATTATTTTTAAAAATGGGTGGAAGTTGCGACACTCAATTGCAGTGTGAGAAATGCAGCCAAGTTCTTATATGAAAATATCATATCAAGGTTTGGGCGTCGGTTGAAGCTAATCAGCGACAGAAAAACACATTTTTTGAACACCATAAAAACCTTGACAAAAGAGTTCATGATTTCGCACCACAAAAGCACAACTTATCATCCCTTATCAAATGGTTAGGAGAAAGCACTGAACAAGAATCTGGAAAGGATGCTCACAAAAATATGCAATGTTTAGATGGACGACTGGGAAGATCGCATACTTGTGATCCTATGGGTCTATAGAACCAACTACAAACATGCGACGGGGTTCACACCATTTCAATTAGTTTATGACATGGAAGTAGTGATGCCTATGGAATACATAGTTCCAAGTCTGCAAGTTGCATTAATAATGCGACTAGGAGACTAGGAGTCCCTTCAAGGACAATTGCTTGATCTAACCATAATGGGGGAAACCAAACAAAAGGCAAGTTGGATACAAGGGATCAATAAATAGAGCTAGAAAGCTTGGCAGGTTTGCAACTTGTGAGCGAAGGAATTGCAACTAGATGAGAAAGTCTTGTTATATGACAATAGATTTAGAGCGCACCTAGGGAATCTACGCGTCAGGTGGAAAGGTCTATACATTATTCATAAAGTGTCGCAACAAGGCACTATCATATTTAGAGACCTTCAAAGAACCATTTTTTGGGACGAGTAAACGGTTGCAGTGTTAAGCTGTACTGCCAATGATCTCTAGGAAAAGCATACTGAAAAAGAATGGGTGTTGAGTAATGCTGTGTAGTTAGGATTTTTAATTTACGGTTTTGTTCGTGTTTTGCAGGTTGTAGTAGATGTACATAGTGCATCTCTATATCGTAGAGATTCAAAGCATATACTGAATTCAACTCTCAGAACAAGAAAAAAAAATAACACAAATCAAAGGAGCATAAGTCGGTCAAAGGATTAGTCAAAAGAATAAGTCTGAGAACGAGGCAGAGAATAAAATGTACAGTGGAGTGGTACAAAAACGGTGACTATCGAGAAGTTAATTACAGAGCACATCAAATACCGTGACATTTCAAATATATATAGATTTGGTTAGACGGAGTTAATGCTCAATAAAAGAAACTCTTAAGGAAATAAAAGACGACACATCACATTATTCAATGCCGTTAAAGGAAACATTGAACTTATCCATCGAAAAGGCAAAGGTACCATCACATCAACCATCAAAATTCAATGCAAAGAGGATAACAACGCGAAAAACAAATCATGTTAATGTGAAGGTCAAAGAAGATTTGGGGGATAAAAATCTATATAAGGCAAGGTAAAGAGGGAAAATGCACTTGCAATCTAGAGTGAACACGAACCATCTGTAAATCTAAGCTTTAGTCATCCAATTGAGCAGAGATTTATACACGCACCCGCCACAACAATGGCAATGCATCAAATTCTAGTGCCATTGACCAATTTGGAGAAGAGATGGGTATTAGGTTTGCCCTTAGGGAAACTAGATGACACGATCCAAAACCATTCGAGTTCATAGACGCAGTGAACATCGAGTGATTCCCGCAACCATAAGCAACTACTTCACAGCCAATAGTCCTTTCCTACCTAATAGGCTATGTGGATCAGATGCAGAGTGATTAGTGCAACTTCCCATATTTGGGCAGTATGATGAAGTGATGATGACTATTGAGTTGCTACAATGAAGGAGCGATTCACCTTTCAAAGGATGTCACCATCTACATCAACGCCAACACAATGGCATAGGCCATTGGATTACCAGTGCGAGGGAAGTCACTGGTGTCGTATAAAACCAAGAGCCCTCCAATCCATTTCGACATCAAAGAGGTGTATACACATGCATCGAGGGGAATTCCAATCGATCAAGTTACTGATGCACCGATGCGAGCTTTGACAAAATGCATAATGAAGAGGTATTGGCAAACTACCAAGAGTGCCAGGCAAGCGACAAAAGGGGTATTGACATTGCATATCGGATGATTAGGCTTGGGGAAGACTTCAATTGGCTAGAGTTCCTTGTAACGAGGCTCATCACAAATATAGAGGTCGTTTTGGGAACATTGCAATCTTTCCAATACCAATTGTTGGAACTGCTTCTCAGCTTCACACAATGGCAGTCTCTAGAAGGCCAAATTGCATCGATGTGGATTATTGGTTAGTGAATGCTTTCACCAACCTAGTTTGGCCACGAGATGGACAACACTATGCGCAACTAGGGAGGTTCAACCAATGGTGGTTTCAGATTCAGCAATTGATTGCCTTGCACCCTTGGGTGCATTAGGACATGCTTAAATATTTGGGGCCAGTAGCTACAGTAACCAAAATGCACAATGGGGTCCATATCCACATTCACGAATTGGACAAACCGCCAGTCATGTTGCTTTTGTTCTTCATCGACATCAATGATGCAAGGCATAAATAAAAAGATAGAAGGCCTTGGGTTGTAAGGTCGGTGCAACCACTGCAATCCATGCCTCCAAGGGCAGAGTAGCCACTGCTGCAAACACAACCAAAAGCACAGGCCCAACCACAAACATAAGAAACATCGTAGACGCAAGGAGGCCCACAAGTTCAACTAGTTTCGTCCAAGTGGAAGGCACCTACTCGCAGACCATCACCACCACCAAAGAGGACTAGAAGCACTGCCTCATGGCATAGTGATAATCAGATGCCAACGATCCTAATTGAGTATACCTTGGAACCATTGGGAGTTACACCAAAGGAAGTCTACAACTCGTTGATGCGAGACATCAAAAACGATGTCTACAAGGAAGAGGAAGAAAAAAAAATTCTTTTGGAAGGCAATGCGCACCTACCAAGTGCAAAACCAAATTGTTTTGATGGTCCAAATTCCACCACCTCCGCTGGCCATTATTGTAGATATAGTTGCCCAGGAGGAAGAAGCTAAGTGAAGGGCTCAAGCCATTTTTCAAGGAGGGGCATCAGGCTTAGGGCTGTGGGCTACAATGACTTCAATGCAATCGATCGTGCAAGAAGACGCCGTGGCATAAAAGGAAAGCCCCTTGAGACCGTTGACACGCATACCTCGCACACAAGGCACAACCATGCCTTTTTCGACCATCATAGAACGAATGGGCACCTTTGTGACCATAGATGAACTTGAGGAAACTGAAGAAGAGTAAGAGGAAAAAGCTGTTGTTCAGACTTGTGTAGAAAAAAGGCAGAAGAAGATTTTGGTCCCGCCACCTACCTGTCCAAAATCATCTGTGTGCAAGCACCAAGTGATCCCATCCCCATCTCCCTCCCCACCACCTTCACCTCCATTGTCTCCAAATTCTTAACATCACCATGTGTACCCCAACTTTTAAGTCTTTGGCAACGGGTGCGCAACAAGAAGCTCCGTTGGATCAGCCTCCAACACAACATCACCTGAACCAACCCAAGCCACAAGATGAGACCACAAAACAAGTGCGGTAAGTTGCGAAGGCCAAGGCTAAAAAGATAAGGCTGAGGAGGAATAGGCCAAAAAGTAAAAGGAAGAGCAAAAGAAAAGAGGGCAAGAACAAAATGCGCAAGAGGCACAAAAAAAGAAAGCAGAGGTTGAATAGGTAGCCAAAGAAGCAGAGGAAAAGCAAAAGGAAGGCATGTGTATGTAGGAGCAACGGAAGAAAGTTGACACTGACACAACAACCAAGGGATCTGAAAAGAATAAGAAGGAAGACTTGTGCAAGTAGGAAAAGCTACAATGCAAGAGTACATAAGAGTAGATATTGAAGGATGCCATAGAAAAAGTTGCCAAGGAACAAGTTGAGAAAGATGCCGTAGAAAAAGTTGCCAAGGAACAAGTTGAGAAAGATGCCAAAGAATAGGCAAAATAGGGTGTCAAAGAAAAAGAAGAGGAGAAGCACAGGGAAGCAAAAGCAACAAAAGTTAATGGAACTGAGGGCCAAGAACAAACTGCACAAACACAACAACCAGCTGAGGCGACAAAGGACACGACCATCGATGTCCAAGTACAATCTTCAACTACATCTTTAGGATCATGGTCAACCTAGGGAGGAATCCAAGAAGAGACATCACAAGATAAAGCTCAAACTACCAGGCAGTGGATGTTGGATGTTGAAGCATCACTATTGCGAAGAACAACTTTCACCCTCCTTATATAAATCAGACGTCAAGTTGGGCCATCTATAACTGCTACGACTCCACTAGCATGAGCAACCCCAAACCAAGAAGTATCTCTGAATGTTTTCCAGTTAACCTTGGCGAAGAAGATTGAAGGAGTTGTTGCTTTTTAGGAAACGTTTGCACATAAAGCCTCTGAAATTGAGAACACCCAGTGAAGAGAAGAAAACACCAACCTCGATGATCGATTGGCCAAGGCACAAAAGATCATTGATGACATTTACCTAGCGTTGGTCCAACAGGTTTTGGGGAACCATGTAATGTCCAAAGACAAGCAGTTCATTGCTTTGATTGCATAGTTAACTAAGGACAGGGCCGCAACACGACTACATCAAATTAGAACTGAAGTACGACACCTATGCAACAAAACCAAAGTTATCTTGGAGCTGCTTGAAGAATATGAACATGTTGTCGACACTGCCATTCATTAGGCCACCCAACTCTTCCACATCATATTGGATTGGAAAACACAACTACAAGATGCTTGGAAAGACATCTCCCATGATCTCTCCAAAGCCAACAATTCCAAAGCAATCATGGAGAGCCAGACATCAAGATTGGCTGGCATGGACAGTGCGCTCAATGAATCCTTGGCACTAAAAGATAATGTGATGGCAAGGATGTGCACATGGGAGCTTGAAATGTTGCACAACACGTTCACATGCATGCAAACACAAAGGTATGTGGACCGCATGAAGCTTTTAACACAAGACATCCAACAGAAGGTGGCACAACATCAACTGATCATCGCAACTAGTGACGAAGAAGACATCCAAATGATCATGCAGAGTCAAGTTGCCCTGCGCACTTTATTCAGCTTGATAAGAGATGCCTTGGTAGATTGGAGGTAGTACAAGTAAGATGTGACAAATTTGGACACCTTAGTTCAAGCGATTGTGGATGAACTAGGCGTGCCAGCTTGCACAAGTATTGCAAGCTAGGAAAGCAACTTAGACAATGCAACTAGCTCAGTTGCCACAACCATCTTCAGCATTAGATTCCGTAGCAGCAGCGTCGTGAACGATTGCCTCAGTAGCTCCACAGTCATTGCAAGTTTGATCTAGCTTCAACTTCGCAATCCATGCCTCCACCATCGCAATAAAGTATTGCGCAGACAAATCTTGTTCAATTTTTGGTGATAGTAGATTTTGGGTGGGCAAGAGGCTTTGTGAGTGGCGCCATGAAGGTTGACAACCCATAAAGGGTGGCCTTTTGGTTATACCAATCTATTGAAAATCCACAAAGGGTGGTAGATTGGTATACTGCTTAGTTGAAAACCCGAAAGGGCAGCTCAGTAGTGTGCAAGAGGTGAAAACTAGTAAACGACACTTCGAGCAATAACCTTGACATTGCTTCTTCCCCGTAGCTCAACGCAGGTAATTCCACCAGTTCTGGTTTGGTACACTTCTTGTGACTTTATCTTGGGACAAGACAATTGTTTAAGTCTGGGAATGTGTTGGCAGTAAGTTATGAAGGCTAAAATTGCAGAACTATTGTGCAAGTGACAAGTGTGTGATAAATATATTTTGTAGGAAATTCGGGTTTTTGTTTGAATATCAAAAGCACATAGAAAGTGAAAAGCCTCCTTCGATACCGGAATTGAATGCTCATGAAGGCGAAGCAACAAAGCCTCCTTGCAGCTCTATAAATCTTTTGTATTGTAAAGAAAAATGAGTTCCAATTGTGTATAAAGAAAGATATTGATATAGAGATCATTTTATGGTTCCATGGAAAGTTTTCTGTGTTATTATGTGCATACAAGTTTTCCTTGTTATGTTGGAATCTATGTGTCTATTTTAACTAAGATGTCTAAGCTGAATAAGTAAATTGATTCTAATCAAATGTACCTTGACTAATAATGAATCTGAATTATCTTAATGCCATAGCTACTGATAAATCAGCTTGAACTATGTTGAACCTTTAACCACAGTCGCACAATACAAACATTAACATGTTCTGACGAGGAATTCTAGGAACCTTTGCTAACATAAGTCAATGTAATTCATGTGTTAGTTCACAAAGATATTCAATGCCCTATTGAACTTGATTTAGGATGGATCAATTCTAGTTTGATGTGTTGTCGTTGTGCTAACCTTTCAAAATATTATTGACTATCGAATGTTACCCATGCTTTGAGGTCAGAGCCTTTCTACTGCTTTAGGGCATGTTATAAACCTAATTAATCTTATATTACTAATTTTTGTGGGATTTAACCTGTGTTTAATTAATATTTATAAGTTATCATATTCTGCCATCAAGAGATGCAACCTATCACCTCGTAGGGTCATGTCCTATAGAATGTGTCCCTTTAATCAATCCTATCATCCTTATCATATCTACTCACCTATCTGATTATAAAGTCTATTTTCTATATTCAATATGTAAGGATTACATATTTAGTCTGTGTACCTAGTATGTACACAACAAATAGAACCATAGGAATGAGAGCCTTGGATGAGTCATTGAACATAGAGGCGAGGGAGTGAGTTAATGAACTAGTTGTTATGTATATTTTTCTCTATGGCCTTTATTTACTTTGGTAAGATTGCTATATTAACTGGTGAGAGGCATTAAAGAAAACCCGTTAGTATACAAAAGCACTGGTTCTGAAAATACGAGAACTAAATTTACTTTGAATGAGAAATACAATGTGCAGAAAGCCCTAATGCTGACTGGGATTTCTTGGAGGAATCATGGATTTCCATCATTTCAGATAGATGGAAAGACTGTATAAATAGGCCCTTGATCAATGTTATTCTAGTGTGCCAAAAAGTGGCGATGTTTTTGTGTGTTGTTCACTCTTAACAGAGGTGAAGGATGCACACTAAATTGCTGACATTCTTAGAGAGTTCATTATCAGTGGGTGATTCCATTATCTGCATTTTTAGGACTGATAATTTCCATGGAGCCACCCGTGGCTGAAATATTGCAGCTGTAGTCCTCCATGGGACCCCCCTGCTAAGTATATTCGTAATACTACTCCAGAAAAGTATTTTTACTTAGCCTTTTCCCTCGCAAAGCCTACTATGTGGCTCCAATTTTGCCAATTCAACCATAAGAGTTCTCTCTCTTCTGGGAGACTCTTGATAGTCCTAATCATTCTTTATATCTCTTCAGCATTATCTCGAGCATAAAGGTTAGCTCTGTGAGGAATTGCTCTTCCATTCCCATATGCCACTGATGGAACACATATTATTTGCGTCAATTGTTTATTTATCAATCCAAGCCTGCAATTTAAACATTACATAAAGAGCTAGATAATTTTCAAAATTGTTTTTCTCATCATCAATGAATTTTTACTACGGGGTTTGTGTGGAAAGCTGAAGCACTGAATATTCTGTTAGAGATGGTTATCATTTTTGTCTTGCTTATTATCAATTATTGCCATAACCTTGGCTTAAAGGGCATATTTGTCACTCTCACGCTAGGTTAAATATTAAAGAATTTAGGCTGTTTATGTTTCGCACTAAGATCTTAACATGTAATATTTTGTGCTAAGAGGGCTGTCATTGCCCCATGTCTTGTGTTTTAGATGAGGGACTACGCTCTACCTATTTGTTTCGTGCAATGTGGTTAGCACTTTTAGAATGGTCTTATATTTTTTTTACCTTGTTGAGAGTAGTTCCATTCTTCGTTCGTTGGATGCTATGGTTATAGGCTTAGAGCGTAATCCCCAGATTCTTCTCTCCCGGCATTGACATCCAACACTTGTGCTTAAACTCATTCTGCACCAAGGTTGTGACTTTTAGTCATGTTTTCATGATATCCAATAGTGATTCTGTACCAGCTAATGGAGACCCGATATTGCCACCATGGGGTGTTGTATGTGGGAACTCAGGACTTTAAACATGCTTATGATGTCAAGTTTGCAGTTCAGTCTAACAAGGTGGCCAAATTATATGCAGTTTACGAAGACTTAAAGACAGCTATCCAGTGTGGCATTGACCTGCTATAGATCTGTGGCGATTCACTGTTGATTGTAAAATGTCTGAGTGTGTGTGATTCTCCATGGATTTCTTGTTGGAAGTTGTGCTTCCTCCTTTGGAAGGTCACTCCTTTATGATACAGATTTCAGCAGTTTTTGTCCAAATCCACTAGAACACCAATCTACTAGCAAATTTCAGCGTAGGCGTGTCTGTTAACCAGGACAAGACAGTCCGTGTTCCTTGCTTTGCAGCTCATCCCACTTACACTACATAGAGCACTTTGATTGGCAAGTTCCATCATCATAAGACCTGCCTCATGTTAAATATTTGTATTCCCGGTAATTTACCTCCTTCCCATCTGGTTTGTATTGGTAGATTCAGAAACCAGAACAGTGGTCAAAATATTTACAGCTGAGGCTGCTCTACAGGTAACTCCTGGCTTCTTTCATACACATTAAGAAAGGCATTATCTCTTGGGGGAAGGAGAAGATGATAAAAATCCATTGTGCAGTTTTCAACGGACTTATTTCTATTTAATAACCTTCTTGGGCATATCACACAGCTAATTTAGCACTTTTCATTACATCATTGTAGAGAGTTGGGATGTAATCCTCAAATTATGAATTCTATGTAAAACCCACATGTGTTAGCAAAATGTGGGAGTAAAGAAGATTACCTTTATATGGCTGCTCTATGTTTTATGCTTAAAATATGAATTCTATGTAAAACCCACATATGTTAGCAAAAATGTGGGAGTAAAGAAAATTACCTTTATATGGCTGCGCTATGTTTTATGCTTATAATAGAATATTCTTGTTATATACATATTGGTTCAAGCCAAGGCTACTTTAGCGATCCAAACCTTACTGATAATTTTGCATTATTGACTAAATAACTTGAGCGGTATAGATTTCTGTAAAACCTATCATTGTGACCCTTAAGTGTTATATGCCTGATTGATACAATAGTACATATTAAACAAATAGTGTATTAAGGGATATGAACCCTATATATTTATGTGATACCAGCATCCTATACGCTTTATCACTATATTCTCTATTCTATTATGGATGTTATTGAATGGATTTGTTCTATTAGACTGACTGCTGTTTTGTAAAATATTTATTGACTTAGAAGAAAGTATGCTATTGCCAGAGGTTTTTATTCATTTTGTAATGAATCTGATGTATAAGTGGTCAACATTTTTTGATGCAGGTACATTCCATCTCCCCCAGTTTATTTCTTGAAGCCGCTGTTTCCACCAAGGACTCACAGAAGTTAGCCTCTGTCTTAAGGTTTTGTACAGATTTTGTGCCAAATTTTGAAGACACATCTGATTATAGTACATTTTCTGGCATCATGAATGTCATGAACAATACTGCAGCTGCATGAATTAGTTATCAACAGTGGAATAAGGTCATTATTAATCAAACTCAGTATTTTTACCTCAACCATTCCACTTTGATGGTATAGAAAAACCTTTTATTGAGAACAATCTATTTTTCTTGATCAGTTGATTGATACTGAATAAAGTTTTCCAGCTGATCATGTATAACCGCATTCTAATTATTGCATTGTATCCATTTGATCTTCTAGTTTAATGAAAGCGTTTGTAATATATTACATATGTTGGAGGGAGCAATACCTTTGTTCTGTTTAATCTTTCCTCAAAAGTGACTGTTACTCAACTATTTTATGGCATATATGGTTGTGCTCAAAATATAGTTGGTTACAACAATACCGACAATAAGCTTATCGGTTGCAACAATACAAACAATAGAATATTATGTTGCAACAATAAAAGAATTAATAGAGAAAAAAATGTTGAATTTGTTCATCCCCAAATTCAAAGAATCAATTTAGCGATTTGAATCATGGAAGATATCTTCGACTACAAACCGCCAACTAACTTCCAATGGAAACAAATGCTACATAAAGGAAAAATATGGTTTAGTAGATCTTATAATCAACTTATTCTTTTTCCTACAATGTAAGAAGCATTCCATTATTCAAACCAATAAGAGGATCCGCTTAAATTTGTTGAAAACCATTGAGGTCTTGAAAATGCATCTACAGTCGTTGCTACGGGTTGTCACTACCTAGATTGTTACAGGGTGTTTTCAGGAGCCATAACTTTCGCATACAAACTCGAAATGAAATGCCATTTTTTTTGAAAGTGTGTAAATTTTCTAGGGGAAACCAAATATGAAATAAAGTTCAAGTTTAGGAAATTCCTTGATATCACTTTTTTTTTTATGTTTACAAATTGATTTGTTTTAGCCCAAAAATGTATGTACCCGCTTGATACATGGTGGCAGCAAGTCAAATGAATCTCTCTCCATAACTAAAAGTATAAGACACTTTGAAATAAATGTATTCTATATTCTTCACTTTTCAGTAGTAATTCCATAAACATTAAAGCCATGAAATTATACTAGTTTATATAAAGACAATTAGTTTTAACTAAAACAATATGCATATATGTTAGTCATACAATATGTGCATATATCATCATTATATAGACCAAAAGGTTGGGATGGAAACATAAAGTGTTTTAGGAAAGATAAATAAGCAAGACGAGGGACAATTATGGGTCTCATCACACACCTCAACTTAAGCATTTGCACGTCTCTGTGCAAAAAGATATTAATATATTTTTGATCAAAATAAAACATAAAATGAAAATGTATTAATACTTTTTGTGCACAAAATTTGGGATTCTTGCAATATTATCAAATGACAATAAAATACCCAAAATCTAATGACGTCAATAAGAAGAGATGGAGAAAGTAAATCAAAATCAATAGAACATTCTTACCATCATTTTTACCTTCTCATAGCTCCATTTCCGAATTAAAACTTGCATGAGTGAGCTTGAAGATTTGATTGTTGGATTGCTTGTACTTGCTTGACATTGGCTTTCAAGAAGACTATGGATATTGGACATTGGCTTTGTGAGTGCTTGAATGCTAGTATGGATGCTTGATGAGAGTGTTAAATGGCTTGCTTAGACGATTTCATTCACTTCTTCATTAGTTTTAAGTTTATAGGCATAGCGGGGAAGATCTATGGTCCAAATTTAAATTTGGGCCATCAAGATCTATGGTTGAGGAATTTC
The DNA here is from genome assembly GCA_037957365.1 of Torreya grandis. NCBI lineage: Eukaryota > Viridiplantae > Streptophyta > Pinopsida > Cupressales > Taxaceae > Torreya > Torreya grandis. The sequence continues at coordinate 1,113,664 of JARHVA010002613.1, forward strand.
TATGGAATTTTTAATTTCATGGAAACATTTAGAATAGGAAAATTTTAGAGGGAAAGGGGTTAAATTAGAGAGATTTCTAGAATTCTTTAATTCTAGAAATCTCCCTATAGGCTTTAGGGGTCTAGGGAAGGCTAGTATAGGGTGGTGGGTGGGTAGTTGGGATTTTTTTGAATTTAAAATTGGCTAGTAGGATTAGGGAGTAGGTTAGTAGGTGATGGGGGTTTATTAGAGGCTTAATGAAGGGATTAATTGGTTTTAAGATGGGGTAAAGGTTTCTTGGGATGTAAGAATGGGTATGGGATTTAGGCCAAGAGTTAGCATGACTAGGAAATGGGGTAATTAAGCCAAATTAGCAAAAATTAGTGGGGCAAGTATATTTTAATGCATACATTTTGCCCCTCTTTGAAAGGGCATTGCGAATGGAGCGAAGTGGAAGGAGTAACGTTCTTTCAAAGAAAAACCATGGTGTGGACAATGTTAGTTGTTAGTAGAATATGATGCCCCCTTGAGGGAGCAGGGAGGGAGACAAACTAACCCGGATGGTTACTTGATCAGAAATCCCAGGGTGGGATGAGATGGTGATGCAGATAGGGGTTGGGATGTCACTAAGTTGATCAAATAGATGCCCCAATATGGATAAAAAAGTGGCTCAGGTGATGGGTCTAGACAACGGCTTATATGTCTAGAAAGAGATAATAGTTGATTGATTTGTAAAAGTGTGATGGGTTCAAGCTAATGATGGATTTAGTAGCAAAGACACATGCTACCGAAGGCTCAAAAAAATGGTAACAAGATTGCTGGTTGATTTTCGAGGATAAGAGGCTACTTTTCCTAAAATTTAGGATTTTATAGCAGTGAATAAATCGGCATATGGGATGGTGATAAGGGATAAATGATCCTGAGATATTGATAATAGAGGCTACTGATGTTTGCAGGGACCAAAAGGGGACCCAGGTCGGTATGATTTGAGATTAGGAGATTTCAGAGATTTTAATGAGGATGAGCATGCCTTCTCCAGGGATGTTAGTAATGAGCTTGGTAGGATTGATAGAAATAGTTTCGATGGAGAAATGGACAGGTGGTGTTAATGGGGGTTGCGGGAGGGCGAGGGGGAAGAGGGGGGTCATATATGCCAAAGGGGCCATTGGGAGGTTCATTTGCACCCATTGCTATTGGAGATTCAGAGCTCTGGGAGAGAAAAATGGACAGGAATCCTCGAGCTTCACATCGCAATGAGAGAGCACGAGTGCACCAGAGAGAACCTAACGCTGGACCACCAGTGAGTAAACAACCTTTTACTCTATGTTTTTTGTGATTTTGAATGCTTTTGGTGAATTTGTAGATAGATTTTTGGAGAAGAAAATGTCATTCGTCGCGGCCTGGCAATCGCGCGATTGGGGATTTTGCCCACAGTCGCGAGATTGTTGACACAACTGGTGGGGTCGTCAAAAGGTAGGTGGGATTACAATCTCGTACTGGGGAAATAGCGGGATCGCAATCCCGCTAGTGGGAAGTCGTGAGATTGTGATCTCGCGAGTGGGGGTATGATAGGATTGTTAATCTTGTGACTGGAAGTTGTGGGATTGACATCCCGCTAAAAGGGGTTGCGATCTTGTGATCTTACGAGTAGAAAGTCGCGGGATTGCAATACCGCTAGTAGGGACTGACGAGATGTAGAAATTGTGGCAAGATTATGGATAGGGGTATGGAGGTAAAGATTGGGATGATGGTAGGGGGAAATTAGGTAGGGGATTAAAGAAGGGGGGATAAAGGGGGGATCCAATTAGTTGGAATTGGTTTTGGGATTGAGCTAGAAAAGGATTTTGGTCATGGGGTAGGTGAATAGGAGGAGGGACTTGGGCTTAGGATAGTGGAATCATAAGGGGTGGGTATGGATTGGGTAGGCTAGTGACCGGATAAAATATGAGGGTAATAAGGTGATAATAGGTGGTTGGTGTTTTGTTGGTGCAGGAGCGTTTCAAGATATTGGCGTCGCGATCGCGACATCTTAAGATTCTGCACGAGATGTGGTGAGTGACCCCAGAGGAGTATGGTGCCCTGGAGTTGGTGGGTTTACATGATGTGGCTATGATGCCATCGATTCGGATCGATCGAGCACTGATCACGACGTTGGTAGAGAGATGGCACTCAGAGACAAGTACCTTTCATTTTATGATGGGTGAGATGACAGTCACTCTGGAGGATGTCTATAGGATCTTCCATTTACTAATGAGGGGTGCGAGAATCTATTGGAGATCTCGAACACTGATGCGGACTTTGCAGCAGTTGGGTGGCAGATTACAGATAGGAGTGCAGGACGATTGTATTGATTTGGATCAATGCCGACAAGAGCGAACCCTGGATAGATTGACACTAATGATGATGGCTCTTGTGTTCAGCATCCTATTGCCAGACAAGAGCAGTCGATGGTTTCACTTGGGTTTGAGGGACGTAGTAGCAAATATGGTCCATGATCACAGTGTTTTTGCATGGGGACCCATAGTATTAGCGCCCTTGTATAGAGAGTTGTATTTAGGCGCATATAGGGGAGCTTGTAGTTTTGGTCCCTCACTTCTGCAGATATGGAGCTGGGAGCTTATCTCAATCCAATGACCATTGGGCACTTTAGCAGGATTGGAACCTGGACAACCGATGGTGTTTAGATGGTGGGTAGTTTTGGACATATCTCTAGGCCATGCAGGAGATGGTTTATTACAGGGAGGTCTTTGACAGTTTACGCCCTGATCACATTCTGTGGATGCCATATAGGGGTATCAGATTCGGGTGGGGGGTGAGACATGGACACAGTGTATGTTAACGCCGGTCGGAGGGATTATATTATTGAGAGATATAAGCCGGACCGAGTGCAATGCTAGTTCGGGTTTACACAGGACGTGCCAGCGCCAGAGCATATATTTGCATGTAGTGAGCGCGAGAGACCTCATTAGGGGAGGCCTGTGATAAGATTAGATGCCATTTTTTATTACGACAGGGTAGTGTCCCAGTAGTTGGATTTTTATACACTGATGCCAGACCCTGGAGTGACAATGGCATATACCGCATGGTGGTAGGTGTGGACACTTAGGCATTTGACTCGTCCACGTGTGGTGGTGAGGGGTGCAGTACAATGAGTGTTGGCGGCTCGTGCAAGGATCTAGCAGAGAATGCAACAGAGGAGGTATGGACCTACTCAAGCAGTACAGGATGGGGGAGGGGTTCTGGATGTTATGGAGGTGGATGGAGATGATGGGCAGAGACAGGGACTGGGGGGAGCCCAGGGATAGGGAGTTCCGCAGGTGCCAATATCACATGTACCTCTACAACTAGCTTTACAGGCATTGTAGATATTGCAGGCACTTGTACAGGTCTGACAAGTACAGACAGGTCATGATGGGGGTGTAAGTCCGTCGCGACCTCCTAGATCAGCAGAGGATGAGGCCTTAGTGGCCAAGTTGCAGACAAAGATTCATGTACGATTGGTAGAGATTTTGGGTATTACTCGAGAGGGATCAACTCCATGCGCATCTACAAAGCTTGAGGACTAAGGAGGATCGCTGCTTGACACAGGCACGGGGAAAGAGTGCAGTTTTGCAGGGTCATATTGCCTAGAGAGACCAAGAGGTGACCCAATTGCAGGGACAAGTTATGGCTTTTCAGACATAGGTGCATCAGAGAGATACTCAGATTACATCCTTGCAGTCACAGGTTGCTCAGAGGGATACACAGTTGGGGTAGGCGCAGGCACAAATTGCCATTTTACAGGGCTAAGTGGATGGATTCTTGGGACAAATCGTAGAGCTGCAGTCGTGGATTCAGGATTTACAGACCCAATTGGCTATATCTAAGAGGACGCAAGACGCAGCAGATGAGGGCCTGCGAGGGTAGGGTATGATGGGGATGATGAGCTAGATTATGTTGCTTACTCGAGAGGCTCAATATTACCATACACTGTCTGAGGGCATTGTACCCATAGAGTGACGTGGAGGATTTTTTCGTGCGAGCCAGTCATCAGTTAAACAACCCTCGAGGAGTGGAGCACTGAGACCACCTCCCTCGCCACAACGATGATTGTATTTTGGGTTATTCTTTTTGTACAGGGGATTATTTGTATTATAGCTCATTCTTTCCCCATGGGCTCATGTAATTGTATCATATATTATGGCATGGATCCCATGTGGATAGTGTAATTGTATTGTGATGATAATATATAGATATATGATGTACTTGTGCAGATGCATGTGTTATATGTTTATTGCTTTATGGACAAGTGTTATGATTTATGCTTTGTGATGGATATTGACATGTGATGTGACGATGTTTATGGATTATTGAATATTATGGATATGTGATGTATACAATGGACATGTATGGATGTAGGGGATGGTTGGATTGTTAGATGTTATGGATATGTTAGTGATATATTATATTGTCACACATAGACTTTATGATGACGAATGATAGACGATTATATGATTTATGTTAGATGGTTTGTAGGGTGGATGCATTGATGTAGTGATAGATATGTTATGTGTATTTTATGTTTTGATTCATGCTATTAGATGTTATGCTTATTTATCGTGATGTGACAGTATGTACAGTCTTATGCATGACAGAGATTAATCCCTTGGTTAGGTTAGTAAGTGCCCAAAATAGGAATCCTCCTACACTGTGGATGTGGGGTGGGTAGGCTGAATACGTTGGTTGTTGGCTTAGGACATGGGTAAGTTATCCTAGGATGGGATTGTTCTTTTTGGAAGATTGTCAAGCCGTGAACTTAAGCAATCCTTTTTAATGTTGCATCTTCATGTAAGGCAGCAAGGTTATGACAGAGCCTTGTCACCATGGTAAAGATGCATGGGGGAACTCCCTTTTAGGGGATGACCCTTTGTGGAAAGGAACTTCCAAAGGACGTCCAAGCCATCCTTGTTCCCTTAAGAGACTATCATAATGCAAAAGAGTAGACATAAACATACAAAGAAAATGCTATAATTATATACATGCACATGCAACACACACATACACATACATGAATATGCACAACTGATTAGGATTGGGACAATGATGATGATAATAATGAGGGGATAGGATGATGAAGATAGTCGCTGAGCTATCCTTGGGCATGAAAAGCATGGCCAAGTGCTGACTACATAGTCTGAAAAGACCTCAGGGCAATGTAGTTCTGGTTGGTGGATGGTAGACGATGTATGAAGATGAGGACAACTATTTTAATGTTTGGGAAACAATGACGACATGGATGAAGAGGCTACGTGGATATGTACAAGGGTCAAGTGATATACGAACTATTTACCGGATATATGATACTCGAGAATTTGGCTCATGGTAAAAAATCAAGGCAAGTTACAATAATAGGGGTCATGACAACCCTTCAGGGATTAGAATTACAGGGATTGCTAAGAACCTTGGGCAGAGAACAATTGTATTTTAGGATGACCCTCCATAATGATAGTGGGAAGAGATGGACTCAAGGCTTAATGATAGCAAGGAATGCCAAAATGCATTGTGGACTAGTTGAGGCTAAGAGGAGACACATTTGTTAAAGAAGACTTGTGGAGGGATGATAGGGATAATGTGGACATGGATGGGACTTGGGGACATAAAATCTCTCTGAAGCGTGGACAAATGATTCAAGAGGGGCCCTCCAACAAATGGCTGTTGACTAGTCCTGTCTTCTCCACTTGCTATAATGATGTTACTTGTGGTTGATTTGCTTGATATGATTCCCATTCTCAAGACCATGGGCAGGGTGTTTCTATCATGGTGCTGGAAACCGGTTTTCACTATGATACTTGCCCAGGGCGTCAACAAACTAGTTTTCACCATTGGACGATTTTTTTTTTTGACTAATTGGGAAAGATGATGAATGGATGGAAGTGGATAAGAGACGTCCTATAGACAAAGGATGTTGATAGCAGGACTAGGTGTAAAAATGCTTGAGATGCATGATATTCGTGGGGTCATCCAATTCTTCTCCCTCGAGCATAGCCAACTTGTAAGCCCCTGAGCCGAACTTAGCTACAATGATGTAGGGGCCAAGCCAGTTGGCTTCAAACTTTCCCTTGTCTCGTTTTGTGTTGGTATTCCTCTAATTTTCTTTAAGGACTAGATCACCTATTTCGAACTCCGAGCTTGAATCTTCTTGCGATATTGATTCTTGAGTTTATTTTGATATGCTTGAAGGTGATTTAAGGCCTTTTGTCCCTTTTCATCAAAAAATTCCAATTCTTTGAGTCTCTCTTGTTGAAGATTGTGATCAGTGATGATTCCTCGTAATGAGAGACAAAGAGGAGTTGTACTTCCACTAGTAAAATAGCTTCGGCTCCGTAGACAAAGGTGTATGGAGTAGCTCCTATTGGTGTGCAAAAACTGGTGCGGTAAGACCATAAGGCTGGATATAAATGAGTATGCCAATTGTGTCCAGCTTGATTAACAATTTTCTTCAAAATTTTGACCAAAGTCTTGTTTGTTGCTTTTGCCTGTCCATTACCTTGGGGGTAATATGGAGAACAGAAATGTTGTGCGATATGGTATTTTTGACATAAGGCCTCAACATCTTGATTCTTGAAGAACTTGCCGTTATCTAAAATTATGTTGACTAGGATACCAAAATGGCAAATGATTTGATTAAGGATGAATTTTGATATTTGGAGACCTGTTGTATAAGTCAACGACATTGCCTCTACCCATTTGGTGAAATATTTTATAACCGTGATGATAAACTTATGTCCATCAAATGAAGTAGGATTAATCTTTCTAATCAAATCAAAGCCCCATATAGAAAAAGGCCATGGACTCATGATAGGTTGCAATTCTTGCACTGGTGCATGGATAAGATTCTCATGTTTTTGACAAGCCACACATTTTCTTACATACTAACAGGTATCTTGTTCCATAGTTGGCCAGTAGTATCACGTTCGGAGGAGCTTATTGGCTAACCCATTCCACTGATGTGCCCTCCGTAGATACCATCATGGACCTCCCTAATGGCTTGAGTCACCCCATCCGATGTTAAACATCTCAATAGGGTTCCATCATAACCTCGTCGATAGAGCATGTTGTCAAGGATCGTGTAACGGGTGATATGATGGATGAAGGCTTTGCATTGGTGGAGTTAAGGTTTGGGGGAAGCATGTTATCATGAAGGTACTGATAGAGATCATGGTACCAAGGAAGAGTGGGATTATCAATTGCACAAATTTGAAGAGGAGCCAACGACTACTGGGCCGAGATAATGAGGTGCTCAATCAGAAAATTACCCTTCAAGACATCTTCAAGAAGGTCAATGAGCGAGCCTAAAGTGACCATAGAGTCAACTGCCTTATTGCTTTCGTGTGGTACTTGTTCAAAGGTGATAGATTGAAAATTTGACTTCAATTTATCCACCAATTGTTTATAGGGAAGCAATTTCTCATCCTTCCTTTGGAACTCCTCATTGACCTATTTGATAATTAGTTGCGAGTCCCCAAATACTTGTAAACAATGTCCCCAAATACTTTTAAATGTTGGATATTCCATTGGACAGCAAGGTGGAGTCTTGTCATTAGAGCTTTGTATTTTGAAATATTATTTGTACATGGGAAGGTGAGGCAGAATGCTTTAAGAATAAGATAAACTTGAGGGGTGACCAAGAGGATTTCTACCCCAAATCCATGTGTGGTGAACGAGCCGTCAAAATATAAATTTCAGCCCTCTGTTTGAGCAATATTCATGATGGACTCATCCGAAAACATAGTGATAATTGGCTCAGTTGATTATTATGGTGCTTCAACGAGTTGATCTGCTATGACCTGCCCTTTGATGGTGTTCTAATTAATATATTCTATATCAAATTCACTGAGTAACATGATCCATTTTGCTACTCGCCCTGTTAATGCTGATTTGGATAGTAGATACTTTAACGGATCAACTTTGGCAATAAGTTGAACTTGGTTATTGAGCATATAATGTCAGAGTTTTTGTGATGCAAAGACTACAACTAAACATGCTTTTTCGATAAATGTATAGTTCAGTTCATATGATATCAATGTTCGATTGAGATAATAAATGGCTTGCTCCTTTCCCTGATCATTACGTTAGGCTAAGAGAGCACCAATAGCACATGATGTAGCCGAAATGTATAGGAGTAAAGGCTTTCCTGGAACCGATGGAGACAAGACAAGTGGATTTGTTAAGTATTGTTTTAGACTTTCGAAGCCCTGTTGGCATTCTTCGTTCCAATGGAAGGTAACTCCTTTAGCAAGTGAGTAAAGAGGTGGCATTTGTCAGTGAGCTGAGAAATAAATCGCATGATGGCCTGAAGTTTGCCCTGGAGACTAGGAAGTTTCTTGAGATTATGAGGGGGTGGCATTTCAGTTTTCACTTTGACTTTAGCCAGATCGACTTCAATACCCCTTCTTGAAACAATGAACCCTAGCAATTTTCCTGATGTTACACCTAAGATGCACTTTTTAGAGTTCAACCTTACCTTGTATTCTCGTAATCTTTCAAAAATTATTCTAAGAACTGCATGGTGCTCAGATCGTAAGCGAGACTTCCCCAAAATGTCATTGACATAATCCTCTACTATGTCATGAATCATATCATCGAAAATAATGGTCATTGATTGTTGATATGTTGCCCATGCATTTTTGAGGCCAAAAGGCATGACTTGATAGCAGAATGTGCCCTACGGAGTAATAAATGTTGTTTTATGTTGATCCTTAGGGGCGATCTTGATTTGATTATATCTTGAGAAACCATCCATGAGGGATACCATCTCGTAACCAGTTGTGAAATCCACGATCATGTCAATATTAGGAAGCGGGAAGTCATCTTTTGGATATGCCTTATTGATGTCCCAAAAGTCGATGCAAATCCGAATTCCCCATGAGGTTTGGTAATGGGAACATATTTGATATCTAATCAGAATAGTCAATGGGGCGGATGAACCCAGCTTCCAGGAATTTTTGTAATTCTTCTTAAACTAGTAGTACCACCTTTGGATGCATCTTACATAGTTTTTGCTTGATTGGTTTGGTATTTGGGTGCACAATAAGGTGATGTACCACTAGCAAAGGATGCAATCCTGGGATGTTGACGTAACTCCATGCAAAGATATCAACAAACTCTTTCATCAACTCAATGAGTATTTCACACTCCGACATGGTGAGAGATGTCCCCAGTTTTACTATTTTAGGATTTTTCTTGGTTCTGATATTTACTTCTATCACATCCTCAATGAGGGTGATTGATCTTTTAGATAAGGGGGTAAATTTATTTGAGGTACATCGAAGATGGAACCATCTAGCAACTCGGTATTAATATCCAAGTATTCTTCTGGTATAATGGGGTTGGATGTAATTTTGTTTGGTTCTTTAGAGGGTTCTTCTTCTTCTAAATGTTCCTCTTCATCTTGGACATGAGATTGTTCTTGTTCCCCAAAGTATGCTGATTCACACAAATTGATGGAAAATCCTTTCTTATGGTCTCCAAACGGCATAAAATCTCTTGCCCCCATGTATTAAAGGATGGCCTTATCATTCTGAAATGTATCAAAAGTAGGCTCTTTTTTGGAATCCCAGTCAATGAGGGAAGGGTAACGGAGGGAGACATTGATGGTGGATATGGTGGTGTCAAGGAAAAGGTTTGTGGTAGCCAGCTCTTCGAAGAAAATACAAACAGAGCTCGTCTCGATGTCCTCATTGGGGAGAGGTTTCTCATTGGTCAGGATAGAGTCCACAATGATATTGATCAAGTCATTGTCATATAGTTTGTACCCTAAACCAAAGTTTGATGAGTTTTCTTGAACAATAATAGGCTCTAGTCAATCGCGTTCCTATTTTCCTAGTCCTTTTCCTTTGTAGTTCATGTTCTCCATCATGCAGTGGACTTTGGGATAGTCCTACTTGGGCAAGATGAAGACTTCATTATCATGTAGCAATCAAGATTCATTGCCATCTTCAATGTATTCTTCAGATAAAAATCTTGCGCTTTCAAAGGTTGTAGGCCCAAATTGATATTTGACTGGCTTGTTCTTTTTGTATGTTGGGGGACCCATTGCTGCGGGGAGATAAAGGAAGATGGATGATGTAGAAAGCTTTATATTCATATTCTCTGCAGCCAGTAGATGTGATTTTTAGTTTGGCAAGATCAGGTGTTGGAGCACATGTGGATTCCAATTGGTCGAGAGAGATGTATTTTGTAATTGTAGGACTAAGGATGGAGTGTTCAGTGTCGTGATATTGATGTGGAGATATGGATTGGTCTATTTGACAGTGGTGATGATCGATAACTCCAAGAATAGTGACTTCCATTCTTGAGTGAGAAAATTTCAGACACTAATGAAGAGTGGATGGGATAGCTTGCATTTCATGGATCCGTGGCCTCCCGATTAACATGTTGTATGGTAGATCCACATTTACCACATGCACCAAGATTTGATGAACCATGGGTCCCACAACAATAGGGAGATAGAGCCCACTGATAGTCACTTGTTGTCATCATATGCCTTTATCATTATAAGGGTGGGCCCAAGCGATGATTCAAAATATCCCAACTTCTTTATAAATTCTACATTACACAAATTAAGTGTTGATCCTCCGTCTATAAGGACACGGGAGACACGGTGATGAGCAATGGTGACTTCAATATACAATGGGTAATTGTGGTGAGGGCCAGCCAGTGGTAAATCCCGAGTGCCAAAAGTGAGTTGTGGGGAGGGGGATAGATGTGCCACTAGTGCTTGGAATTGATTTGTATCAAGGTCACTAGGTACTTTCAGATCATTAAGCACTTGATTTGATATTTCCCTGTGCAAAACAGATGTTTTGAGGAGCTCCATTAGGGAAATTTGGGTAAGGGTCTTTTCTAATTGTTGAATAATATCATAGGATTTGTCTAACCTATTTAAAGTTTTTTTTTAGGTATTCCCCCTGGGTGCAGCAGATGAGGTTTTAAGGTTGTTGAGAAGACGCTGCGGGAATGACTATTTTGTTGCATCGGGTAGTGACAACACAATCGACTGTATCCTTATTTATTTTTAGGATGGGAGATGGAGATAGAGTGGACTCTTGGGTGTTGCAAACTTTTACATTATTGATGTAATGATAGGGAACATTATGATAATTAATGTAATTGGAAGATGATCCCTGACCCTAGTCCCATTGGGGTCTTTGGGTCTTGGGCTCATGTTTTGGCAGAGGATCTTTATAAATGCCAAGGTGTTGATTTGTTGATTTATTTGAGGGTACTTCACCTTCAATCTTGATATCACCTCTTTCTATCAGGTCTTGGATATAGTTCTTAACTGCATACAATTCTAAGAATCATGTCCCTTTACCTAATGATATTTACAAAACTCATCTTCACGATACCAGTCAAGTTTAGATTGACGATTATCTATTGGTCTAATTTTAGGTAGAGTAATCATATTAGCAGCAACCAATTGTTCGATGACCGTCTCTAGTGGAATTCCCAAGCTTGTTATTGCCCTTCTACCTGTGTGAGGCTTAGGCTTGCCTCATGGAACCATGATGGTAGAGACATGAGGGTGTTATGGAGGCCCTTTTCTTTGGAGGGTTTGGACATGTTGTGGTTGTTGTTTTAAGTCTATCACCCCATCGCCTACAACATTCTTGTTCTTGTTACAGACCTTGGGCTTATTTGAAAAGGAGTTCTCGGTATTGGATGTGTGCTCAATACGGGAAAATAACTTAATGGTTCCCTTCTCTATAAGGGCCTTTTCAATTTGCATTCCCTTTTATATGATCTCATCAAAGGTTTTAGCACACTGTAATTTCAATTGGTATTTTAATTCCGTGTTGAGGTTGTCTACAAAGATTTTGGCAAGTTCCTTTTCAAGCACACTACACCTTAACTAGCTTGCTAATCCATGCCATTGTTGCAAGAAGTAGACAAGACTTTCCCCATTCCTTTGTTTTGTGTTAGAGGTCAATATTATATACGACATGTTCTATATTAAAAGAGAAATGTTTGACAAATTGTTCGGTTAATTCACCAAAACTTGAGATTGACTCTTTTGGTAGGTGCATAAGCCATTCTAATGTTAGCCTTGTCAGACTCTTGAGGAATAGCCTCAACAAATAAACATCCTCATATGCTACTTCGTGGCAAGTGACATAGAAATCATGTACATGGTCTCTTGGATCACCCTTTCCTTGATACCTTTCAAATTTTGGCACTTCAAAATGTGAGGGGAAGGGAATTTGGAGAATGCTAATGTCTAATGGTTATGAACAAAACTCCTCATATCTATACTTGAGGGCTTGTGATCGAGGGTCCATATGTTGGAGGGTTTCTTTCATCATCTTCCACTCTTGAGCAAAGGTGGGGTCCCCAAGAGGATTGGTAGTTTGATTGTGACTACCTTGCAGAATGTGAGTGTGGTGAGTGTTGTTGGCAACATTATTGGTATGGCTAAGCTTGTGAGTGTTATTGTTAATATTTTTGGGATTATTGGCATTGTTGGTGGTATTGGTGTTGTAATGTCGTGGTGATGGTGGTTGTTGATTATGAAGGAGGTTTATTTATTGTGTGAGTTGATCTAGGCAGTCTTCGATGGCAGCCTATCTCCTATTAGCCTCGATATGATGGTTGACAAGAGGTGGTTGTTGTTCCTCTTCCTCCATAAATCCATGGTCTACTTCTACTTCTTCTTGAGGATTTGGATGGGCATGCTGATGTGGTGATTCTAATCTTTATGGGTAGACAATCTTACTCAAAAGGGTGTGGTCAAAGTTGGGTGGTAAGGTGCCCCCAATCTCTATGGTTCATGCTAAAACTTGATCACAATTTTCATATAAATATTGGTTGATGAGATTGCGGACATCATCATTATGGAGGAGGTTATTTATGTTATTCTTTGTCCGAGGACTATGCATGTCATTGTGATAGTCCTCATATTCATGATTAGGATCCATTATTTTTCCCCTAGTATTGTCGTCTTGACTAGAGCCTTGTCCCAAGTGAAATTGAGCTCAGGTTTGGATGACCATGGTGAAAGATTAAGTGGATGATATGGGATGAGGTATGAGGGAGAGTTTCAAATACTTATTTTGGGCTGAAATCTAGACTATTAGTGGTCAAAGATTAGGTTGCTTATAGATGTGGTGACTAAAAATTACCAAAATACAAAGTCTTTTAAGAATTCTATCTAGCAAAGATGAGAAAGGCTTATGAGATCAAATAACTTTGTCAACTAACAAGTGGACAAGTTTGATGAGTGTTAGGGGACAAAGATACATGATAGGGATAAAGATAGTGATGGGTGCTAGATTTATATCTTATAAGGCTATGTATAATGATAATATTAAGTCAAGATATGATTATGATGATGATGATGATGATGATGATGATGATGATGATGATGATGATGATGATGGACAATTTGAGAGGGATGGGTGACTACCAAAGGTATAGCTTTTAGACAAAAACTAGTATTTGAAAGGCGGATGCGGGAGTGGATGATAATGGTATGTGAAATGTGACGTAAGAGGTTAGATAAATACTACTACTCAAGATAGACAAAGGGGGGAGATTGCCAAAGATGAAATGAGCGAAGGGGTGACTATAGATGGTTTATGAAAGGATGGGAATGTACAATTGATAAGAAAGGGATATGCAATATGGGAGATAGAACTATTAGGATTAAAATAGTAAGGAACATATACAAGTCAATTTATGGATGGATTCTATGGATGGATTGCCAATCAAATCGGAGGGGATTTAGTTAAAGAGAATGGGGGGTATCAAAAGGTGGTATAAGTATTAAATGTGGATGAAATGATTAGATGAGAGGGGAGGGGAACATGAAACGATGAACTAGGATGATATATGAACGAATGAAGGTGAACTAGACTATGAGAAAGATGTGAAAGATGGACTATATGGATAAACTAACCAAAAGGAAATGGATTATGGTGATATGATGGGATGAAAAGATGAATAGGTGGACAAGGTATGGTCAATTGGTGAAAAATTAATGGTTAAATGAACACTAAATATGAGAGGTGGGTTGACACGTGGTTAGGATATGTGAAATATAGACTATGTGGATGAGTTATTTATAAGATGGTATGATAATGCAAGGACAAAGTGGAGGGGATTATATGGATGAGTTGAGTGGTTGGACGTAAAGTAATATCATATCTATAGACAATGTAAGTAATGGTGATGGAGGGTGGATTTATATGGACAGGGTCATATGGAGATAGAATAAATAGATGAATGGATAGCTTTTATGAAGGATGGATTAGGGGAAATGAAACTACATACAAGAGGATTATGATGAGGTAATGACCAAATGGGTGAATGAATAGATTCTGTGGACAAAATGATTGTGATAAATATGGTAGATTATTAAGATGGTATGAGGATAATATGGATAAGACTAGAATAGATGGATGTAATTGCAAGATGGGGTAGGATGATATGATAATAATATAGATATGATGGATATCTAGACATGGGAGAAGAGTCTATAATGAAAATGATGGATGGATGAGATTACGATAGATGGATAATATGGGTTGGGTGATAGGATAAGGTAATCACAAGATGGGATGGAAAGAAGTGGATATGAAAACTAGATTATGACAAAATGGGATGATGTAAGGATGAAAGGATAAATAAGAGATGTGCTATGAGGACAAAGGAAGTGAGGAGATGAGATGATATGAATATAAATATAAGATGGGTGGATAGTTTTATGAAAATGGAAGGTAGATATGACGAGAAGGATGAGACTGTGGGTGTGGGCAAATGTTTGGTCTAATACAATGTGTACGGATTAGTGGAGGGGATGTGGGTATACAATGGAAATACAACAGAGGATGAAGGGAAAAATGGGTAGACACTATATGTAAGATAGTATGAGATGGCAAATATAAGATGAATGGATAAAGGGTGGTCAAATGGATTCACAAGAATAAGAAATGGACAAGGTGTGGATAATATGTGACCCAAGGTTATGAGATGGATAAGGTGTCGTCAAATAAGCAAGGATATGAAGGAACGATTATAAAATAGATAAAAGTGTGGATAAGGATGTAGGAGAGATGAGATGTGGAGATGGATGAGAAGGGGATAACTAGACAAGGATATGGATGTTGAAATACTATGGGATGGGTGAAAGTGTGATAAGGATCTAATTATACTGCACAAGGGAGGGTGTGGAAGATAATGGTATTATGAGAGATATATCCTATGATGTGTGAATAGGGTGAAGAGGTGAAAATGATATGGATAAAAGAGGGTGGGGAAGTGTGATGGACAAAAGGGTAATGGATACTAAGTGTTATGAGATGGATGTATACACAAAGTTATTGTGGAATGATATGGTATGATTATGGGGATGTGGGATGGTCAAAATATTTGACCAAGATTGGTCAAGGAAAATAGATGATATTTAGGATGAGTGTGGAAGGTGATATGGAATAAAAAGGAGTGTAAGCTAAGGTAAGATATGGATAGTCAAGATGAAATGATGATGCAATGAAAGAAGAAATGATGATGGAAAGATGGAAGTGATCCTATAAGGTTTCTAAGGTATACACACAAAAATCAAGGGTGTGGCCTACTCGGCTATCAAAAAAAGCAGGTCTTGGCACAACACACAAACAACACTCACAAATACAATCCTAAATTAATAAATTGTATAGGGGTGTAATCTGATGTCCACACCATCCAACAACTACACAAGTGATGTTGTAGGCTGATGACCCATTACGGAATCGATCGAACCCTCTTGACCTTGCTTATACCTGATGGCTACTCCAACATTGATCCTGACACCTACAGTGGAACACCTACTATGGTCGTAGTCCCATACTCTAAGGTATACACAAGGTGCTAGGGGAGTCCCCAATATACATGATGATACGTTGGGGCCCAAGTCCGTGTAGGATGTTGTCTGAATGCCTTGGGTATATGAGCTTAATTGCTTCTTACTCCACGAAACCCTTTATGAGGAATTCTACTTAGGTCGTAATGACAACTCTCCTGATTTTTATACTCCACTGAAACATGGAGTGTGATTAGAACATGGTGGTGAAATCCATGGCATTAACCCCTATAGACTAAGCCACATGCATGGTGATGAAATCCATGTCATGATTATCTTAAGGGAGGGCTCAAACAAACACATGATACAATTAATTAACCATTCTAATTACCTATGTGAGCTTTGCATGATACGACAAATTATTTAAAAACAAAATACACACTCACACAATAATCAAGCAAATATTTACAAACAATTTTTAAAGAAGATAATGATCTATGTAAATTAACAATTTATCAACTATGATAAAATATAAATCAAAAATAACCAAACTGACACCCTTCCCTGCAAACACAAAGGTCAACTATCTAATAGGGGTGCCAAAAATCCTAAAAATTGTGCAAGAAAAAGATTAGTTATTAAGATCTGCAACCCTGCGAGTACATAGGGCAATCCTGCAACTAGAATTTACAATCATGCTACTCAGACACAATACCATAAGACTATAATGGTAGGATTATCAACTAGACGCTATGATAACCATGACGGTTAGGCAATACCGCTATTCTGACTAACAAACCTGCTACTGAGAAAAGGATACTAATAGCGATATTGCAAGACTTAGACTAACTACCTAATTTTGTCATAAACTGATAAAAAAATCTATAAAACTACAAATAATTATAGGGTCATGTTTTTAATACAATTATTGATAACCAAACTTCTATAAGAGCCTAAAATCGACACTGATTGTGCTAAATTGCAATATCGTGACTCTAAATGACAATCATGCCAATTGCAGGGCAATCAAGCGACTATGGAAGTAGCAATATTACGAGATATAATTAGATCAGTTTATGGGATAAGTCTTCAATAGCCTCCTTATACTTTATAAAAAAAAATATGCAAGATAGATTATTCCCTCTAAGTGGATTTTTAGATAATGAGGTGCTAGATTGATTATGGAAGGGAATGTTTGCAAGAAGATTCTTTGATAAAAAAAAAGGATATTTTGAAAACTTATTGTCTTCATAACCTCAAATCCCTGCTGGACAAATCCTAAATGCACTGTGGGTGATAAACCAAAGGTAACAGGGGAGGAATTTTATCAGTTTTTGATGGCTAATGAATATCATGACTGGGAATGACAATACCATTACTTACAGGCCAATCTCGTTACTCCAAGAGTCAGGGGATCATCAAATACCTGCAAGTCTTTCCTCTTGGTTTCAAGATAATTCTTACTTCTATCTTGCACATAATTTCAATAACAGAGGGAAAACAACCTACAAAAGCATAAACTGACCCAAAATAGAAGATAATATATAACCCACCACTATTTAAACCATGTCGCTACTGTAATCTACATTGCCGCTAATAGCAAGATGATATCGCTACTTCAAGAGTGGTGGGATTATTTAAGCTGTCCAAACATCCTGGATTCCAAAGCAGTACCACCTGTCCTACACACAGAAAACAACACACCTACAGATAGGGACACAGTCAATTCAATAGGTCTTGAAATCCAAGATTTTCTAGTAGGAGTTGCAATATCACCATTGGAATCATTGATATCTCTATTATCAGGTCAATCCTACAATTGTCAAAGTCACGGTATTGTCTAACCTAAACCCTACTAAAACCCCTAATCGCTAACGGTCTATCCCATAATATTGTTACTTGTGTTGACGATGTCACTACTACAATATCACTACTTGAAGTGCAATCCCGTTACTTACTTGGAACGCATGAAAAGTGAAAATATGGGCTTGATTCAATGTCTAATTGGTCTTGCAATCACTTAGAATGATTCCAAAAAGAATGTTATCCTAAATAAGGGAGGTTACTCCCACCGTGATCGCCAAAATGTGCACCAAATTTGGGGTTCTTGCAATATTATCAAATGACAATAAAATACCCAAAATCTAATGACACCAATAGGAAGGGATAGAGAAAATAAAATAGAATCAATAGAACATTCTTACCATCATTTTTACCTTCTCATAGCTCCATTTCAGGATTAAAACTTGCATGATTGAGCTTGAAGATTTGAATGTTGGATTGCTTGTAGTTACTTGACATTGGCTTCCAAGAAGACTATGGTTATTGGACAATGGATTTGTGAGTGCTTGAATGCAAGTATGGATGCTTGATGAGAGTGTTAAATGGCTTGCTTAGAGGATTTCATTCACTTCTTCATTAGTTTTGAGAATGGAGAGGTGTTTTAGTTTTATAGGCATATGGGGGAAGATCTATGGTCCAAATTTAAATTTTGGCCATCAAGATCTATGGTTGAGGAATTTCCATGAAATTTTTAATTTCATGGAAATCTCTAGAATAGGAGAATTCTAGAGGGAAACAGCTAAATTAGAGAGACTTATAGAATTATGTAACTCTAGAAATCTCCCTATATGCTTTAGGGGTTTAGGGAAGGATAATATAGGGTGGTGGGTGTGTAGTTGGGATTTTCTTGAATTTAAAATTGGCTAGTGGGATTAGGGAGTAGGTTAGTAGGTGATGGGGTTTATTAGAGGCTTAATGAAGGGATTAATTGGTTTTAGAATGGGGTAAATTTTCCATGGGATATAGGAATGGGTATGGAATTTAGGCCAGTGGTTAGGATGACTAGGAAATGGGATAATTAGGCCAAATTAGTAGAAATTAGTGGGGCGAGCATATTTTAATGCATACATTTTTCAAATTAACAAGGTGTATTTTCAGAAATATCTTGAAAGACATCATCTATCTTTTTTAAATTTTATTCCATGTTTTCATATCATCTTATTTGGCAATATGCTTTGATGTTTGCAACCATGAATACTCTCTCTCTCTCTCTCTCTCTATATATATATATATATATATATATATATATATATATATATATATATATATATATATATATATATGTATATATATATGTATATATATATATGTATATATGTATATATATATATATGTATATATATATGTATATATATATATGTATATATATATGTATATATATATATATATATGTATATATGTATATATGTATATATATATGTATATATATATATATATATATATATGTATATATATGTATATATGTATGTGTGTGTGTGTGTGTGTGTGTGTGTGTGTAAGAACTATATGCTTCCTTAAATTAGTAACTCATTCTTTCTTTAGTCATGAACATTTTGATCTTGCAAACTAGTATCTGTAGATTTTGCAGCCTTTGTATAAGCCATCATATCATCACAACTCTTAATTAAACGTGTCCATCAATGTCATGACTACATATTCATACGAGAACTTAGATCTCCACAAAATTGAAAATATAAGTTTTGACAACTATTTATTTCTCATATGCTGAAAAGTTTTGATGCTTTGATCTAGAGATGTGATCAACAGAAAGTACCATATGAGAAATTAGATATTTGAAATCATGATACCTCTAATGATAGTACAAAGGGAATATACAACAAAGACATCTTGAATCTCACTTTCAAAAATAGTAGATTTTTGATTTACAACAGCTTCTTATTTTGCAATCATGGTGAATAAGAATTTTGTCAACCATAGCGAAACAAGGTGAGCAAGGTAAAATATTTCTGAAGCATATTTAGTTGGCAATGAAGTAATCACAATATAAAAATATGTGTTTTCA
This sequence comes from Torreya grandis, assembly GCA_037957365.1. Classification (NCBI taxonomy): domain Eukaryota; kingdom Viridiplantae; phylum Streptophyta; class Pinopsida; order Cupressales; family Taxaceae; genus Torreya; species Torreya grandis. The sequence goes on from JARHVA010002613.1 coordinate 1,133,325, forward strand.
TCATGAACAAGGAAGCTTTTTAACAATCTAGAGAAATGAGCAGCTACAACCTTTGCTACATGTATGAAACCTCATGTGTGTACAATAGTGGTTGTAAGTATGTACAACAATGGCTACAAGTATTTATAGAATTGTTGCAAGTATGAAAACTCTTTAAAAAAGTTTATATTTTAGTGAATACTTTCATTCTAAGTGATTGTATCTAGATTTGTATGTCTCAACTATTGATGGTGTATACATCTTTATCACAATTCCCCTGTAATGAGTTACATCCTTCTTTTGATATTCCTATAAGTGGCATGCACTTCCAGTATACCCTCCAACTTAATATTTTGAAGACCATATCAAACAAAAGGAGATAAATACAATTTATATCCTTATTTTTTCCCCCAACTTAAGGTAGGCACTTGTCCTCAAGTACATTGCATGCTTTCTTGTGGGAAGGTGGGGAAGAAATTGGACATACACAAATGTAATAAGAAATGCCAAAATGTAGGGAAAAAAATAATCAACTGACATCATGATATTTTTTTAGGTGAGTGAAAAAAAATGGGATGATTGGGCATGAGGTTAAGTGCAAAAAGTAGATAAAATGGATAGGATGAAGGATATGGTTGGCCCTAGACTAGTTAATAACTACAACAAATAGTGAAAATAACACATAAAATACAAAAAAAGGTACATACCTATTGAAATTGGAAAAAATATAATTATCCTAAATAAATAATACACTTATATGACTTTATACAAAGGCTTACCGATAATATAATGGTGCTACAAATGATTTAGCCAGTCGATTGAAGTAGTAACATGTAGTCCTCCAAGTGGTGCAACCAAGCTATGAATTTAACAATCCAATGTTGTGAGTGATGAGTGATAATGTAGAATGGTTGAAAAAATAAAGATGTTATAATTTGTGAGGTCAATGTTAGATTACTCCAAGATATTTGAACATCATAGTTTGCATAAAAACCCTAGTATTAGGTGAGAACAAATGCAAAGTAAAAGAGAGATTCAATAACTGATTATCTGATTCATTAGTCAAAAAGTAAAAAGAATGTACATTATATATTGAGAGATTAAGTCACCAAAAAGGTAATAATTCAACTCACTATTAGAAAACACATTAAGTGTATTTTTCCTAATGACCTTAATAATTTTAAGCATACTGATTAACAACAGTGTAGGTAAAACTAAAAGTGAGAAAAAACTTACACTAACGCCCCACTGTAACATAACTTAAGTGAATAGAATAATTGGGTCCTGACAATGAGATCTGATGAGATACCCAAGCACAATGCAACTCCGATAAGGTAGAGAAAAGAATAAACCCATAAGACAAAACTCTGCTCCTAATATATCAAAGTGAGAGATAGTGTATGCTCGAAGGATGTCGGGCACAACTGAGAATGCATCAACAAGTGAGAGCAACAGAGCACATAGAGAGGAGAACTAAGAATTCTCCATAAAATATGTTTAAGTGGCCTACAGTAGAGCTTTTATAATGATGAATATCGCTGACGAGATCTTTGGCCAAAAAATTGAAGAAGCTCCATCCGCATCGAACAATGTTTCTTCTATTTGCTAAAGAAAGAACACAAATGGTGTATTGGAAGTTTGCCCATTACACAATGGAAGATGAAGGAGGAAATAATACCAAAAACTATAAGTAGGGTCTAAAATAGAAGTGCAACATAGGTTTGGCAAGATCATGCACAAGAATAGAATGTAATGCCACTAAAGTGAACCTATTAGAAGTGGGTACAATGAAGAGTGGATCACCCTGAATAGTGAATGGGTCCACCAAGTCCTTGATAGATCCCCAACCAAGGAACTATGGTCTTCACGCATAAGAAGAGGGCCAACTGCTCTATGCATGTATGGTGTAATGGAATCAGAGGCTAAAACAAACTACAAAATGTCTTGTACCTATGGAATAGATTTCCCGATGTTTGATGAGTCCTAGATCAATATACCTACACTGTAATGTCAAAATTAGACTAGAGGTAGGTGGATCAAGGATTGACTCCTCAATATCCATGATGTGATAAGGAGATGGTGGAGGTGTGTCCTCATCACTATAGTAATCGTCTATACTATTAGAAGATTCATCAATCTTAGAGAAGTGCTTAGGCTCAGAAGTGTCATCAAGTACAAGTGAGTCTGATATATAAGAATGGCATGGAGCATTCATTAAAGGAATGCCTATGTGAAGTTGAGATCATGACACAACCACCCTCGAAGCTAAAGAAGAGATTGTAGATGAATCACATGGATCCATAGACTGAATATCCATAAGAAGAGAAGAGTCGTTGTTGCTCTCACAAGGTGTACTCTCACTGAAAATAACAGATTCCTCTTAATGTACCAATTTGTGATGTCGCTGGAAGAACAACATCATGCATAAGAGCGAAAGTAGAATCTACAATGGGACAACTAAGGTTACATATAATCTTGTCATATAGTGTTGCCTCAATAGAAGGATGAGCACTATCCACCATGGATGTGTCGTCATAAGATATAGTAGTAGGAGGAGAGATTACAACAGTCTTTGAAGAGACGATAGAAAATGGAGTGGTATAAATTTCAGAAGGTTCTCTAAAAAGAGATTGAAGAATGCTCCAAATAGCGCACAAAAATGTTGTGTGTTCCACATGGTAACAAATATCCATGAAACATGTAATAGTAAGATGCCAAGAACCTTGTCATAAGTATTAGGCCACTTATTGTACTGACTTGACTCAGTAGGGGAAAGAATTTGTCCATATAAAAATGGAGTATGATTCTTTCTCATGAGCAAGTGTTCCATATACACATGCCAAGAAGCATAGTTGACCTTTCTAAGAAGAACCACTGGTGTAGAGTCAACTTTCCCTCGTGAGTGTCTCTCAAGTGAAGTCGACATGACTGAAAGAAGACACTAAAGAAGTGAAAAAATTTATAAAATAACTGCAACAACCCCTTAGTTACAAGAATAATACATGCTCATGAAGAGGACATCAAACACAATCGAGAATGCATCCAAATGAGTAGTAAGTGCACGAATCAATATAATACATAAAATGAGAATATGCAGCAAAGACATCAAAGAATTCACAACACCACATAATACCTCCTTAGAACTATTAGTGGTGAACCTCCTTTAAATTTTCATATAAAATAACATTCATATAGACGTTAGACACTGTTGAAAATACGTCTTGAGCAGCAAATACATAAGTACAAGGAACTAGAGGGGTATCAGACTCTACGGATAATGTGTCTAAGAGGTACAATATGTGAAAAATAGGTAGTTATAGAAGTTCCAAAAATACCAACAATGTGTAGAGCATGAAAAACAAGGACTTTTAAAGAAGATAAAACTCAAATCTAAGCTATCGATCAAAAGTTATACATGTTTGAAACTCTGCTCGTATGAAAATTTTGGTGGCAAATAGTCGTGGAATTTTTTTTATTTTCTCCAAAAAAACTTGAAGGTGCTTGGAGAAAAAACTTGAAAAATTTTGTGAATCAATTTCTTCAAAAAAATGTATGCCTCCATAGAGCAAAAGTTAAGCACTTTTGGGTTGGAATTGACCAAGGGCTTAATTTCCATATAAACAAAGGCTAAGGGCTAAGATGGGTTTATAGATGAATATTGTCACACTTCATGGGGTTAAATTTGATTTTCTCTAGACCATCATGAGTTTTCACCCTCCTCCGTAGTTGTCAGGGTTATTAACATTTCTCATAATGAGGTTTTTAACAGCAAAAACAATGGGCCCTTTTGTAATTGCCAAAAAAATTCAAAACTCTGATAGTGTTGGACTTGTGGACTGCAAGAGCAATTTAAATTCCTAGCACTTCAAGGTTTTTGACTGTGCAAGCAATTAGAAATCCCAATGTTAGGGTTTTGGGTTGTGCTAGTAGTCAAAAGTTCTGACGTCAGGGGTTTTGACTCTACATGTAGTGAAGTCCCGATGTCAAAGGTTTCGACTACATGTGTAACCTAAAGTCCCAATGTTGGGGTTATGCATTATGCATGTATCTTAAAGTGTTAAGGGTTTTGACTATGCATGCAATTCTAAACTCTGATGTTGGAGGTTTTGATTGTCGCAACACCCCAAACTTCCCACAAGGGCAAAAAAGAACTAAAACTCTAATTTAGCTTGTAAGGATGAATTTTTCACCAAAGCAAAAAAATTCAGATATGATAAGGGTATGAAAATTATACTAAAAACCCATCAAAGATCTAGAAAAACTCATAAAAACTCAAAAAATGATTTTATTTTGAAGACTTTGTATGGGTTTATGCAAAAATCATCGAAAAAACCTTGAAACTCTCTAAAATGATCAAAATCAACTGTCATGAAACTAAGTCATGTTTACAGTTGATCCTAAGATTTTGGCACCTTTGAATCTAATAGAAATATCTATTTTATGATTTGAAACACTAGTTGTATGGTTTTCACAAATTTTCTTCAAATCCCACTAAAGCTATGAAAACTAAAAAATTAAGAAACGTGTAAGATGCATGCAAGAAAGATCTCACTAAGGATTTTTAAAAATGACAAAATGACTCTTAGATTAGAGCTATGATACCATATTGTCATATTACTCTGAGATCTCTAAACGTCACAAATTATACGAAAACTCTAGTATTAGGTGAAAACAAATGCAAAGCGAAAGAAAGTTTTATTAACTAATTCTATGATTCATTAGTCAAAAGGTACAAAGGAGGTACACTATGTAGTGACAAATTTGATCACAAAAAAGGTAACAACTCAACTCACTATTATAAAACATATTAATTATATTTTTTCTAATGATCTTAATAACCCTAAGCACGTTGACTAACAATTGTGTGGATAAAACTAAAAGTAGAAAAAAGCTTACACTAACAATTAAGAAATGTTGAAGTCTAGAAATAACTTTATTATATCTATAGGGATGTTCAACTAAATAGACATGGAGTAATAACATCCCAAATATATAATAAATCAGTTCTATGAAGCACAAATAGGTTTTTTGGATTGTCATGAAAATGTGACAAAGAGCAAATGCATAAGCAAAGTGAACAAGGCAACACTTCAAGAACTGGTAACACACTGATAATAGAGGCTGCAAGACAAATTGTGGTAGTGGCTATAAGTGCAAACTAGAAACTTATAGTCATTAGGCCAATGCAATGCAAGACCACATAAACAAAGATAAAACATGGAGCTACGACCAAAGAAGGAATGAAAATAATTTGTGATAGGGTAAGTAGTAGCAATAGGAATGATGAGAAATGAAGAAATAGATACTACCACCCCATTAAAATTAGTAATCCTTATCATTTGCAGCAAGGATGTTGTTGTTATAAGCACTAAATCCTAGAACCTTTGTAAAAATATGCAAAGACAAATATAGGCTAGAAGTGTAAGCAATAAAAATATAAATTGATACAAAATGAAAGGCATGATAGATTGTTCTATTGCTTTATTTTTTTGGAATTTTACCCTTGATTAGTCAACAAGCTGATTTTATAATCAAGGCTACTTATTCAACTCTTAGTCAACTAGTGAGGTGGTTTTTTGAACAAGGTTATCAACAATACCTAAAGGTTTTCATTGATTTTTTTTTATAATTTTTTAAAAATGATAACATGGTGGAGTGGTTAGGAAGAAGTTTCGCTATAGCCTCAAAACCAACCCAATTATTTATAGATAGTTCTCCATAGTTATGCAATGTAAAGTGATGTTTGTTGATTAAGAAGATATCTTGATAAAATTAGCAATACGTGACTTTTGTAATCCATTGTCTAAGTATCTAGTCAAGTATTGAACCAAGTCATCCAAGTGTAGCTTGGTAGTCTTCTTGTGTGAAATAATGTCTAATATTTTAGCAAAAAAATCCTCATTGTGTGTATTCATTAGGATACATGAGTCTTTGTGGGTGGACTTCAAGTGATATGAAGCCACTTGAAATGTACATTAAAAAAGTGTGGCTTTCCCTACATTCCAATATGTATTACACTGATGGGTGTACTTTAGTATGTAGCAAAAATATTTTTACAATCAAGTTGTGTGAAACCTAAGAACTTTCATAGAAAACATCATCATTCAGTTGTAGATTTGTGAACAGATGTTAGTTGAAAAAATTAGAGATAAAATGATATATTTCAAGTTCTTTTTAAGATGGGTAGTTTGAATTCCTGTGATGATAAAAGCTTTTAAATTGTGAAATCATTAATATTCAGTTTGTGTGTTTAGAAACTAAATCAAAATACACAAAATATGAAATATAGTTAATGAAAAAAACTGATGAAAAGCTTGAAGAATCAAAATAAATTCATTGAAAATTTTCATACAGTTTATTGTTGTGCCATAAATATTTTTTCTAATGGAAAGTAAGCCATAGTTCAATTTTTCATCCAATCAATCAAGGGCAACTCTCAGTGAGGAGTCAAGGATATGAAAATAAATGTCAATACAGTCCTTGAAGAATATGTAAGAGAACGCCCTACAAAACCTGATAAGATTCCTAATATCCATTGTTCTACAAAATTAGCATTATTAAAAGCCTCATCATAGTGTTGCAATATTGATAAATTAAATAGAAGCATGTGTAGGAAGAATCTGATGGAGAAGATCCTATAATTATAATGAATGATCAAAAGGACAATCAAGCTATTGAAGATAATGATACAGATGGATTGATGTTACATGTATATATATAATATATTGTACAATAAGTGATGATGAATGTGGTTATATATGATACTCTTAACTTTTGGTAAATAGTGAGAGAATTTGTGATTGTTCTAAAATCAAAGTTTTTGGCAAAAAATAGAAAACCAAATATCTCATAAATTCTAATAGCTATGTGAAAATTGAAAGAGAATTTTAATTAATATTCTACTAGAAACAAAAACTTCTCTCAGAATTTAATTTTGAGTATTTTGGATATTTTCATTTTTACACTTGCTATATGTTACCCCTCATAGTTGCTACATATTATCCCTCATCGTTGTTACATGATAGAAGAAGACATGATATCTAACAAAAATTTACTATTAATAAAAAATGAAATAAGTTTCTTTTCATCATCCCAGATCTCCTCTTATTTGGCAACATGCTTTGATGTTTGCAACCATGAATAGTCTTTCTATATATATAATAACTATATGCTTCCTTCAATTAGTAACTCATTCTTTCTCTAGTCATGAACATTCTGATCTTGCAAACTAGTATTTGTAGATTTATCAGCCTTTGTATAAGCCACCATATCATCACAATAAATCTTAATGAAATGTCTCCATCGATGCCATGACTACATATTCATATGAGAACTTAGATCTCCACAAAATTGAAAATATAAGTTTTGACAACTATTCATTTCTCATACGTTGAAAAGTTTTGATGCTTTGATCTAGATATGTGATCAATAGAAAGTACCATATGAGAAATTAGATGTTTGAAATCATGATACCTCAAATGATAGTATGAAGGGAATATACAACCAAGACATCTTGAATCTCACCTTCAAAAATAAGAGCAGATTTTTGATTTACAACAGTTCTTATTTTGCAATCATGGCAAATAAGAATTTTGTCAATTATAATGAAACAAGGTGAGCAAGGTAAAAATTTCTAAAGCATATTTAGTTGGCAATGAAGTAATCACAATTCAAAAATGTGTGTTTTCATCATGAATAAGGAAGATTTTTAACAATCTAGAGAAATGAGTAGCTGCATCCTTTACTACATGTATGAAACCTCATGTGTGTACAATAGTGGTTGTAAGTATATACAACAATGGCTACAAGTAATTATAGAATTGTTGCAAGTATGAAAACTCTTTAAAAAAGTTTATATTTTAGTGAGTACTTACATTGTACCTGATTGTATCTAGATTTGTATGTCTCAACTATTGATGGTGTATACATCTTTATCATAATTTCCATGTAATAAGTTGCATCCTTCTTTTGATATTCCTAAAAGTGTCATGAACTTCTAGTATACTCTACAACTTAATATTTTGAAGACCATATCAAACCAAAGGAGATAAATATAATTTATATCCTTATTCTTCCCCCTCCCCCCCCCCCGCCCCCCAACAACTCAAGGTAGACACTTGTCCTCAAGTAAATTGCATGCTTTCTTGTGGGAAGGCGGGGAAGATAAGAAGCATACACAAATGTAATAAGAAATGCAAAAATGTGGGGAATAGAACAATCGATTGACATCATGAGATTTGTTTAGCTGAGTGAAAAAAATTGGAAGATTGGGTATGAGGTTAAGTGTAGAAGGCAGATAAAATGGATAAGATGAAGGATTTGGTTGGCTCTAGACTTGCTAAGAACTACAACAAATAGTGAAAACACATAAAATACAAAAAAAGATACATACCTATTAAAATTGGAAAAAATATAATTATTTTAAATAAATAATACAATTATCTAACTTTATACAAAGGCTTACCGATAAAATAATGGTGCTACAAAAGAATTAGCAAGTCAATTGAAGTAGCAACATGTAGTCCTCTAAGTGGTGCAACCAAGCTATGAATTTAACAATCCAAGTTTGTGAGTGATGAGTGATAATGTATAATAGCTAAAAAAATAAATAAAATGTTGTTATAATTTGTGAGGTTAATGTCAGATTACTCCAAGAGCTTTCAACATCACAGTTTGCACAGAAACCCTAGTATTAGATGAGAACAAATGCAAAGTAAAAAAGAGCTTCATTAACTGATTATCTGATTTATTAGTCAAAAAGTTAAAAAAATGTACATTATATATTGAGAGATTAGGTCACCAAAAAGGTAATAATTCAATTCACTATTAAAAAACACATTGAGTGTATTTCTCTTAATGACCTTAACAATTTTAAGCATATTGATTAACAATTGTGTAGGTGTTGACCAATTTTTGTCCACAGGCCAAAATCGTTTGCCTTCTCCCCTTGCTTTCAAAGCAGTCTTTTTTTTTTCTTTCGCACAGTTCAATGCCATGGTTCAGATAGGCCTGGTTCTTTGGTTCAGCATCTAGTTCATTGTTTCGGCCTTAGTTCATCGGCCTTAGTCCAAGTTCAAATGCTTTAAGCATAGTAGGCGCTTCAAAGAAAAAATTGGGTTCAGTTCAAAGTTCATTTGGTTTAAAATTTACTAAGTCCCGCATATATCAAAAGTTCCAAGCAAAGGGGCAGGCACGACTTAACACAAAGGCAAAGTGCAGACAGAATTTCTATGGACTTTTTGTCCGCAGGAAAACATCTGCAGACAAAAGTCCGCGGGGAAATTGTCTGCAGACACAAAGCCCGCAGGAGCTTGGAAAAAGTCCACAAAAACATACAAAGGCTCGAGAGACCATCTAAAGGACCCATCGAAGTATACAAGGTGGAGGAGCTACTCGGGAGGGTGCTAAGACTAAATCAAGCCGTAGAAGAAGCCAACAAAGACTGATGACGACCCAGAGGACGTCAAGTTTGACAAAAGAAAATAACTATTGTTTTCAATTAAGAGCACCAACTAGGAGCCCAAAATGCAGCGACCCGCTAGGAAGTTTGCCCCAGGGGTCAAATGAGCCAGATAAGACAAAATGGAAAAGAGACAAAGCGACAAGCATGGTTCCAGTAGGTCTCTTCTAGAATGATGACATCGACAGCAGTGTTTCCCTCTTCCCAATGAGGGGACATGACAGACCAACTTGTCAAAGAAGCACCAAGTTCCCTTCTCCTTTTCGATATATATTGTAACTTGTCATTTTTTTGTAAAGGATCTTCCACATTTTGCTAAGGCGTAGCCCTGGCAAAATTTCCACCTGAATCAAATAAAAGTAGTTTTTTTACCTCTTCTTGGATGGATATTATGTGTATGTCTTGAGTTTTTGATTTGTGTTCAGTCATTGTCTTTTGATGCTCTCACAGGTTCAACACCAACACACCAGTTATCTACAAGGCGCCATTGTCTACAGTTGATAGGAGAAGAGCTCTATTTGGAAGTATAGAATAGAGGAAGTCATTTACAGTATGTATTTTACATCATCTTGGTGAGTCCATGTTCCTGTGTTATCATAAGAACCTCCCTACCATTTTCTTGCAGCCTGGTCTTTCTGCCAAGTCTGAGTGTATATGTGTTGTTTTGCCTGATCCTGAGTGTGGATGTGAGAAGGTCATTTCATTTGGTGTATCACCTCCTTAGAGTAGGCTTGTTTTCCTACACTCTCCTTTCCCTTTTCATCCCCCCCATTATATAGTTGTATATATATATGCTTGTATTTGCACTTGCTGGAATAAACATGATACATCAAAGGGAGCTAGCCCTTACTAGAGACTCTCCCCTCCAGCTTTGCCAGTCCCACAGGTGAGAGGGGAGTTTCCATGTTGCGAGGAGAAGGCAGGAGCTAGGCCTCCTACCAAGGGTGCAATTTCTTGTGTCAACAGTTTTGGCATGCCCAGTGGGACACACAGTTTGACAACGTAGTAAGGTATCAGGATTGATGGTGGTCCTGTTACAACAAATCGAGTATTTTTAGCATCTGGCAACTCTGAGTTAAATCCACTGGTTAAGCAGCCTGGTGCCATCAGAAACCATTTCTTGTATGTATAATCCTTTTGTGTAGAATCATGGGTTTTGTTTTCCTTCATGTGAATATAATCAGGGTCCAAATATTTATGCAATCCCCTCAAGCGGCTCTCCTAGTTGCCCTACAATAATAAAGGAAATGGCACTAGAGTTTGAGAAGCAGACAATGGAAATCGATAGACTGGAAGAGCAGTACAGATATCAGTAGGAGCTGATGTATAATGAGGAGTGTTTGTTTAGGCAAGCATAGGCCTTGCAACCCATTGTGGAGGAGGTAACAAAATGGAGAAATCCATTTATTCAAGGTAGTCAGCCTTGCACGCCCCTTCCTAATATGAAGAAATCCCCCTCTTTTGCACCAAATCCTTTTTATCAGATTGCACTTTCTCACTCCAGCTCATCTAATGAATTCGCTCCCAATCCCGTGCGTCTGGCTTTCCAACACCAGAGGGCATCAAAATAGCCTCCCATGGAGATGAACCTTCTAAATTCCTCATATTGTGAATCTCCCATTGAGAATAGTACCACCATCTAGCACATCCCTCTTCTAAAGACTCCTCCAATGCACCAACAGTCTCTTCCTTACATTTCCCAACCTCCCCAAGTCCTTCAGCATAATGTGCAGATTTTGAGTTGGAGGAAGGAATGCCAAGAACCAGTTCAAAGTTTTGAAGAGGATCATGCTGGTCACCTCCAAGAAAGACTCTTTCAAGACAACCTAGCCAAACAAATTGAAGATTTAGATGCCAAGATGAGGCTGCTTCTTGAAAAAGAAATAAAATTTCCAGACCTTATGGAGGAGCCCCAGGACCTTGTGGAAAACAAAGTTGTTGCCTATTCACAGGGGCAGAATTCTAATTCAGAGATCTTGAACTGGGGAGAAACAGTAGAATCATGGGGCAAAATGGAAGAAGAACAAGGTTTTTCTCAAAACCTTGAAGAAGCTGAGGCTGCTCCTGCCCATGATGATGTTGGCGACCTCCAGGAAAAGCTTTTCCAAGAAGATCTGGCCAGGAGAATTGCGGAGTTGGAATCTAGAGAGAGATTCATCAGCCAATGTGTGATGGACGGCTCAGACCAAACAACACATTCTATGTCTGAACACACCCCACCTACACATTTCCAAGAGAGATATCAGACCACACCTGATATTGATGAAGTGTTGATCAAATAGAAGGAGGAGAATCATTCGATTCTAGCTCAAGGACTGCCTCCTCTTCCACATGTTTTCTCCACTTCACCCCTTCTCAAGGAGGACTCTGTTCTGCAAGGGCGAGTGAGGAGCAGAAGATCCAATCTGCAGTTCTTCAAGAGGCTATCATGAGTGATAGCGAAGGCAAAATCATCATTGATGCTCCTTGTGAAGATGTCATCAGCAATGGAGAAGATGCAGATCTTGCATATATGCAGATGTTCCAGTAGTATGAGGAGGAACAAATGCATGGTGAGCTCTCTTCCCCTCTATTTGATGAACTTCCTTGCTATTTTGATGATGAGGATGACTACACTGAAGAGCTTGAGTTGGAGGACAATCAGGAGGATATTTTTGAAAATCTAGAATTTTTGATCAGCAAAGAGGAAAAGGAGAGGTCTATCTTCTTGGAGGAATGCTTTGAAGAAGAGAGTTTTAAATAGAGAGGCGATGTTCTGTGGGATGATCAATCATTTTGTGAATCTATTTCAGACATCACCACAGTCACCCTTCTTCAAGAAGGCCAAGAGGAAGCAGAGGATGAGTCTGACAAGATTTTCAATGAGGCAGAAGTAAATAAGTCAGACCATGATACATTGCAGAGGGAATGTGCAGACCAAAGGGATAACGGTGATAAGCCAACAGCCACAGATTTCTTGGTGAAGAGCACCAATTTGAAGGACCAGCATTCAACAGGCCTCCAGGAACAAGAAGAATACACGTATGTTAGAGGCATGTTTGAATCTGATCCACTCAGATTCCAGCCGACTCAGGTGGCAGGCAAGAGGAGCAGGTCACCAACTCTCTTTTTCATTTAGCTACTTGCCTGGCACCATAAGTCTTCTTACCAGAAAGGGGACTTGAGAAATTTTCCCTTCGATCCAGGAGGGAGGCGTACATACCTAGTTAGTTGTATATAGTAATTTGTTTTCAATTTCTTTTCCTATTTTCCCTAAGTGCAATTTGCACAAGTAATGTTTTTTAGCCTTGTGTGTTTCCCTTCGCGTGTGGGGTAAAGCTTCGTGTTTGATTCTCGAATCTCTTGGAGCTGTTGTTAACTTTTGCATAGCTGCATCTAACTCCGCACCCAATGGATTTTCAAGGCAACTGGGTTTCTAAGCATAGAATGCATGCTTCCTCTGTGAGTTGCCAATCTTTTGACTAATTTTTGTCCACAGGGCAAAATCGTTCGCCTTCTCCCCTTGCTTTCAAAGTGGTCTTTTTTTTCTCTCGCACAGTTCAATGCCATGGTTCAGATAGGCCTGGTTCTTTGGTTCGGCATCTAGTTCATTATTTCAGCCTTAGTTCATCGGCCTTAGTCCAAGTTCAAATGCTTTAAGCATAGCAAGTACTTCAAATAAAAAATTGGGTTCAGTTCAAAGTTCAATTGGTTTAAAATTTACTAAGTCCCGCATATATCAAAAGTTCCAAGCAAAGGGGCGGGCACGACTTAACACAAAGGCAAAGCACAGACAAAATTTTTGTAGACTTTTTGTCCATGAGAAAACATTTGCGAACAAAAGTCCATGTGGAAATTGTCCACAGACACAAAGTCTGCGGGAGCCTGAAAAAAGTCCGCGGAAACATACAAAGGCCTGAGAGACCATCCAAAGGACCCACCAAAGTATACAAGGCAGAGGAGCTGCTCGGGAGGGTGCTAAGACTAAATCAAGCGTAGAAGAAGCCAACAAAGATTGATGACGACCCAGAGGACATCAATTTTGACAAAATAAAATAACCGTTGTTTTCAATTAAGAGCGCCAACTAGAAGCCTAAAATGCAGCGACCCACTAGGAAGTTCACCCCAGGGGCCGAATGAGCCAGATAAGACAAAATAGAACAGAGACAAAGCGACAAGCATGGTTCCAGTAGGTCTCTTCTAGATTGATGACATCGACAGGAGTGTTTCCCTCTTCCCAACGAGGGGACACGATAGACCAACTTGTCAAAGAAGCACCAAGTTCCCTTATCCTTTTCGATATATATTGTAACTTGTCATTTTTTTGTAAAGGATCTTCCACATTTTGCTAAGGCATAACCCTAGCAAAATTTCCACCTGAATCAAATAAAAGCAATTTTTTTACCTCTTCTTGGATGGATATTTTGTGTATGTCTTGAGTGTTTGATTTGTGTTCAATCATTGTCTTTTGATGCTCTCACAGGTTCAGCACCAACACACCAGTTATCTACAAGGTGTCATTGTCTGTAGCTGACAGGAGAAGAGCTCTATTTGGAAGTATAGAATAGAGGAAGTCATTTATAGTATGTATTTTACAGCATCTTGGTGAGTCTCTGTTCTTGTGTTTTCATAAGAACCTCCTTACCATTTTCCTGTAGCATGGTCTTTCTGCCAAGTCTGAGTGTATATGTGTTGTTTTGTCTGATCCTGAGTGTGGATGTGAGAAGATCATTTCATTTGGTGTATCACCTCCTTAGAGTAGGCTTGTTTTCCTGCACTCTCCTTTCCCTTTTCATCCCCCCCATTATATAGGTGTATGTGTGTGTGTGTGTGTGTGTCTATATTTGCACTTGATGGAATAAACATGATACATCAAAGGGAGCTAGCCCTTATCTAGAGACTCTCCCCTCCAGCTTCGCCAGTCCCATAGGTGAGAGGGGAGTTTCCATGTTGCGAGGAGAAGACAGGAATTTGACTTATTGTCACTGGGTGCATTCTCTTGCGTCAACAATAGGTTAAACCAAAAATGATAAAAAGTCTACACTGATGCCCCCCTGAAACATAACTTAAGTAAATAGAATAATTGGGTCCCGATAATGAGCTCTGATGAGGTACCCAAGCACAATGCAACTCCCATAAGGTAGAGAAGAAGAAACCCATAGGACAAAACTCTTCTCCAAAAGATAGAAAAGCGAGAGATAGTGCATGCTCTAAGGATGTCGAGCACAATCAAGAATGTGTTAACAAGTGAGAGCAGCAGAGCACATATAAAGGAGAACTAAGAAGTTTTACAAAAGATGCTGAAGTAGCCTACATTAGAGCTTGTAGAATGATGAATATCGCTAATGAGATCTTTGGCCAAAAGATTGAAGAAGATCCATTTGTATTGAATCATGTTTATTCTATTTGCTAAAGAACACGAATGGTGTATTAGAAGTTTGCCCATTACACTATGGAAGATGAAAGAGGCAATAATACCAAAAACTTTAAGTAGGGTCTAAAATAGAAGTGTGACATAGGTATGACAAGATCATGCATAAGAATAGAATGCAATGCCACTAAAGTGAACCTATTAGAAGTGGGTGTAATGAAGAGTGGATCACCCTAAATAGTGAATGGGTCCACCACGTCCTTGATAGATCTCAAACCAATGAAATATGCTCCTCATGCATAGGAAAAGGGCCAACTGCTCTATGCAATGATGTGCAATGGAAGTAGAGGCTAAAAAAATTACAAAATGTTTTGTACCTATGGAATAGACTACCTAATGTCTAATGAGTACTAGAACAATATACCTACATTGTAATGTCAAAAGTGGACCAGAGGTAGGTGGATCAAAGATTGACTCCCCAATATCTACGATGTGACAAGGATATGGTGGAGTTGTGTCCTATTCACTAAAATAATCATTTATACTATTATAAGAGTCATCAATCTTAGAAACGTACGTAGGCTCAGAAGTGTCATCAAGTACAAATGAGTTTGATAAATAAGAATGACATAGAGCATTTGTTGGAGGAATGTCCATGGGAAGTTGATATCATGATGTAACCACCCTCAAAGCTAAAGAAGAGATTTTAAATGAATCATATAGATCCATAGATTGAATATCCATAGGAAGAGAAGATTCATTGTTGCTCTCACAAGGTCTACTCTCATTGAAAACCACAGAGTCCTTTGAAGTACTAATTTGTGATGCCTTTGGAAGAACAACATCATGCATAAGAACACAATTAAAATTTATAAATGGACAACTGAATTTGTATAGTATCTTTTCATGTAGTGTTGGCTCAATAGAAGGATAAGCACTATCCACCATGGATGTGTCATCACAAGAAATAAGAGTAGGAGGAGAGATTACAATAGTCTCTGAAGAGACGATAGAAAATGGAGTGGTATAAATTTTAGTAGTATCTCTAAAAAGAGATTGAAGAATGCTCCAAATAGCATAGGGATACATTGTGTGTTCCACATGGCAATGAAGATCCATGAAACATGTAATAGTAAGATTCCAAGAACCTTGTCACAAGTATTAACCCACTTATTGTACTGACGTGAGTCATTAGGGATAGGTATATGTCCATATATGAATGGAGTACAATTATTTATCATGAGCAAATGTTCTATATATGCATGCCAAGAAGCATAGTTGACCTTTCTAAGAAGAACCACTGGTGTAGAATCAACTTTCCTTTGTGAGTGTCTCTCAAGTGAAGTTGACATGACTGAGAGAAGACACCAAATAAGTGTAAAATTGCATAAAATAACTGCAACAACCCCTTAGTTACAAGAATAATACATTCTTATGAAGAGGATGTCAAACACAATCAAGAATACGTCAAAATGAGTAGTAAGTGCAGGAATCAATACAATACATAAAATGAGAATATGCAGCGAAGACACCAAAGAATTCACAACACCACATAATACCTCCTTAGAACTACCATTGGTGATCCTCATTTACAGTTTCAGATACAAACATGTTTGTATAGACGTTAGACACAGTTGAAAATACGTCTTGAACAACAAATACATAAGAAATTGGGCATACACAAATGTAATAAGAAATCCCAAAATGTGGGGAACAGAACAATCATTTGACATATGAGATTTCTTTAGGTGAGTGGAAAAAAATGGGATGATTGGGCATGAGGTTAAGCACAAAAAGTAGGTAAAATGGATAGGATGAAGGATATGGTTGGCTCCAGACTAGTTAATAACTACAACAAATAGTGAAAATAACACATAAAATACAAAAAAAGGTACATACCTCTTGAAATTGAAAAAAATATAATTATCCTAAATAAATAATACAATTATCTAATTTTATACAAAGGCTTACTGATAAAATAATGGTGCTACAAAATATTCAGCCAGTTGATTGAAGTAGCTGCATGTAGTCCTCCATGTGGTGTAACCAAGCTATGAATTTAACAATCCAACGTCATGAGTGATGAGTGATAATGTAGATGGTTGAAAAAATAAAGATGTTATAATTTGTGAGGTCAATGTCAGATTACTCCAAGATCTTTAAACATCACAGTTTGCACAGAAACCCTAGTATTAGGTGAGAACAAATGAAAAGTAAAAGAGAGATTCATTAACTGATTATTTGATTCATTAGTCAAAAAGTACAAAGAATGTACATTATATACTGAGAGACTAAGTCATCAAAAAGGTAATAATTCAACTCACTATTAGAAAACACATTGAGTGTATTTATCCTAATGACCTTAATAATTTTAAGCATACTAATTAACAACAGTGTAGGTAAAACCAAAAGTGAGAAAAAACCTACACTAACGCCCCCCTAAAACAGAACTTAAGTGAATATAATAATCATGTCTTGACAATGAGATCTGATGAGGTACCCAAGCACAATGCAACTCCCATAAGGTAGAGAAAAGAAGAAACCCATAGGACAAAACTCTTATCCTAAATATAGCAAAGTGAGAGATAGTGCATGCTCTAAGGATGTCGAGCACAACCAAGAATGCATCAACAAGTGAGAGCAGCAGAGCACATAGAGAGGAGAACTAAGAAGTCTCCATAAAAGATGTTTAAGTGGCCTACAGTAGAGCTTGTAAAATGATGAACATCATTGATGAGATCTTTGGCCAAAACATTGAAAAAGCTCCATCCGCATCTAACAATGTTTCTTCCATTTGCTAAAGGAAGAACATGAATGGTGTATTGAAAGTTTGCCCATTATACAATGGAAGACGAAGGAGGTAATAATACGAAAAAAATTAAGTGGGGTCTAAAATAGAAGTGTGACATAGGTCTATAAATATCATGCACAAGAATAGAATGTAATGCCACTAAAGTGAACCTATTAGAAGTGGGTACAATGAAGAGTGGATTACCCTGATGGTGAATGGGTCCACCAAGTCCTTGATATATCTCCAACCAAGGACATATGCCATTCATGCATAGGAAGAGGGCCAACTTCTATATGCAATGATGGTGTGATGGAAGAAGATGCTAAAGCAAACTACAAAATGTCTTGTACCTATGGAATAGACTACCCGATGTTTGATGAGTCTTATATCAATATACCTACATTGTAATGTCAAAAGTAAAGCAAAGGTAGGTAGATCAAGGATTGACTCCTTAATATCTATGATGTGATGAGGAGATGGTGGAGGTGTGTCCTTATCACTACAATAATCTTCTATACTATTAGAAGATTCATCAATCTTAGAGAAGTACTTAGGCTCAGAAGTGTCATCAAGTACAAGTGAGTCAGATAAATAAGAATGGCATGGAGCATTCATTAAAAGAATGTCTATGTGAAGTTGAGAGCACGATGAAACCACCCTCGAAGCTAAAAAAGAGATTGTAGATGAATCACAAGGATCCATAAACTAAATATCCATAAGAAGAGAAGAGTTGGTGTTGCTCTCACAGGGTGTACTCTCATTAAAAATAACAAAGTCCTCTTAATGTACCAATTTGTGATGCCTCTAGAAGAACAACATCATGCATAAGATCGGAAGTAGATCTACAATGGGAAAACTAAGGTTGCATATAATCTTGTCCTATAGTGTTTGCTCAATAGAACGATGAGCACTATCCACCATGGATGTATCGTCATAAGAAATATTATTAGGAGGAGAGATTACAATAGTATTTGAAGAGATGATAGAAAATGGAGGAGTGGTATAAATTTTAGCAGGATCTCTAAAAAGAGATTGGAGAATGCTCTAAAGAGTGCACGAAAATGTTGTGTTTCACATGGTAACAAATACCCATGAAACATGTAATAGTAAGATGCCAAAAACATTGTCATAAGTATTATCCCACTTATTGTATTGACCTGGCTCAGTAGGAGCAAGAATCTATCCATATAAGAATGGAGTATGATTCTTTCTCGTGAGCAAGTGTTCTATATATGCATGTCAAGAAGCATAGTTGACCTTTCTAAGAAGAACCACTAATGTAGAGTCAACTTTCCCTTGTGAGTGTCTCTCAAGTGAAGTCGACATGACTGAAAGGAGACACCAAAGAAGTATAAAATAACTAAAAAAACCCCTTAGTTATAAGAATAATACATGCTCATGAAGAGGATATCAAACACAATCGAGAATGCATCCAAATGAGTAGTAAGTGCAAGAATCAATATAATACATAAAATGAGAATATGAAGCAAAGATATCAAAGAATTCACAATACCACATAATACCTCCTTATTTCTATCAGTGGTGACCCTCCTTTAAACTTTCAAATACAAGCACATTTGTATAGACATCAGACACTATTGAAAATATGTCTTGAGCAGCAAATACATAAGTACAAAGAACTAGAGGGGTATCAGACTCTACTGATAATGTGTCTAAAAGGTATAATATGTGAAAAATAGGTAGTTTTAGAAGGTCCAAAAATACCAACAATGTGCAGAGCATGAAAAACAAGCATTTTTAAAGAATAAAAAACTCAAATCTGAGCTATTGATCAAAAGTTATGCATGTTTGAAACTTTGCTCGTATGAAAATTTTGGTGGCAAATAGCCATGCAATTTTTTTTTATTTTCTCCAAAAAAACTTGAAGGTGCTTAGGCAAAAAAATTTAAAAACTTTGTGAATCAATTTCTTCAAAAAACTTATGCCTCCATGGAGCGAAAGTTAAGCACTTTTGGGTTGGAATTGACCAAGGGCTTAATTTCCATATAAATAGAGGCTAAGGGCTAACATGGGTTTATAAATGAATAGTGTCACACTTCATGGGGTTAAATTTGATGTCCTCTAGACCATCATGAGTTTTCACCCTCCTCTATAGTTGTCAGGGTTGTCAACAATTCTCATAATGAGGTTTTTAAGGGCAAAAACAATTGGCCCTTTTGTAATTGCCAAAAAAATCCAAAACTCTGATAGTGTTGGACTTGTGGACTACAAGAGTGATTTATATTCCTAACACTTCAAGGTTTTAGACTGTGAGTTCAGTCAAAAGTCCCAATGTTAGGGTTTTGGGTTATGTTGGTAGTCAGAAGTTCTGACGTCAAGGGTTTTGACTGCACATGCAGTGAAGTCCTGATGTCAGAGGTTTCGACTACATGTGTAACCTAGAGTCCTAATGTTGGGGTTATGCATTGTGAATGCAGCTTAAAGTCATGTGTTAAGGTTTTTGACTGTGCATGCAGTTCCAAACTCTGGTGTTGGAGGTTTTGACTATCGTAGCACCCCAAACTTCCCACAGGGGCATCAAAGAACTAAAACTCTAATTTAGCTTGTAGGGATGAATTTTTCACCAAAGCCAAACTTATTAGATATGATAAGGGTATGAAAATTCTACTAAAAACCCATCAAAGATCTCAAAAAACTCATAAAATCTCATAAAATGATTTTATTTTAAAGACCTTGTATGGATTTATGTAAAATCATTGAAAAACCCTTAAAACTCTCTAAAATGGTCGAAATCAACAGTCATGAAACTAAGTCATGTTTACAGTTGATATTAAGGTTTTAGCACCTTTTGAATATAATAGCACTACCTGTTTATGATTTTAAACATTAGTTGTATGGTTTTCATGAATTTTCTTGAAATCCCACTAAAGCTATGATAATTGAAAAATCAAGAAACATGTAAGATGCATGCAAGAAAGATCTCACTAAGGATTTTTTAAAATGATAAAATGACTCTTAGATTAGAGATATGATACCATATTGTCATATTACTATGAGATCTCTGAATGTCACAAATTTTACAAAAACTCTAGTATTAGGTGAAAACAAATGCAAAGCAAAAGAAAGTTTCATTAACTAATTATATGATTCATTAGACAAAAGGTACAAACAAGGTACATTATATAGTGACAAATTCGGTCACAAAAAAGGTAACAACTCAACTCACTATTAGAAAACACATTAAGTATATTTTCCCTAATGATCTTAATAACCCTAAGCACACTGACTAATAATTATGTGGATAAAACTAAAAGTAGAAAAAAGCTTACACTAACAATCAAGAAATGTCGAAGTCTAGCAATAACTTTATTATTTCTGTAGGGATGTTCAACTAAATAGACATGGATTAATAACATCCCAAATATACAATAAATTGGTTCTATGAAGCACAAATAGGTTTTTTGGATTGTCATGAAAATGTGACAAAGAGCAAATGCATAAGCAAAGTGAAGAAGACAAAACTTCAAGAACTGGTAACAAGGTGATAATAGAGGTTGCAAGACAAATTGTGGTCGTGGCTTGTAAAAAATAGTTGGGCAGTGGTGGTTATAAGTCCAAACTAGAAACCTGTAGTCATTAGGCCAATAGAATGCAAGATGACTTAAACAAAGATAAAACATGGAGTTGCAACCTAAGAAGGAATGAAAATAATTTGTGATAGGGTAAGTAGTAGCAATAGGAATGATGAGAAATGAAGAAATAGATACTACCACCCCCCTAAAATTAGTAATCCTTATCATTTGCAGCAAGGATGTTGGTGTTACAAGCACTAAATCCTAGAACCTTTGTAAAAAAGATGCAGAGACAAATATAGGCTACAAGTGTAAGCAACAAAAATAGAAATTACTACAAAATGAAAGGTGTGATAGATTGTTTTATTGCTTTATTTTTTTTGGAATTTTACCCTTGATTAGTCAACACGCTGATATTATAATCAAGGCTATTTATTCAACAATTAGTTAACCAATGAGGTGGTTTTTTGAACCAAGGTTATCAACAATACCTGAAGGTTTTCATTTTTTTATTTTTTATTTTTTATAAATTTTTAAAAATGATAACATGGTGGAGTGGTTAGGAAAAATTTGCAGTATAGCCTCAAAACCAACCTAATTATTTATAGATAGTTCTCCATAGTTATGCAATGTAAAGTGATGTTTGTTGATTAAGAAGAGATCCTGATAAAATTAGCAATACATGACTTTTGTAATCCATTGTCTAAGTATCTATTCAAGTATTGAACCAAGTCAGCCAAGTGTCGCTTGGTAGTCTTCTTGTGTGAAATAATGTCTAATATTTTAGCAAAAAACTCCTTATTGTGTGTATTCATTAGCCTACATGAGTCTTTGTGGGTGGACTTCAAGTGATATGAAGCCACTTGAAATGTACATTAAAAAAGTGTGGCTTTCCCTACATTCCAATATGTATTACACTGATGGGTGTAATTTAGTATGTAGAAAAAATATTTTTACAATCAAGTTGTGTGAAATCTAAGAACTTTCATAGAAAACATCATCATTCAGTTGTAGATTTGTGAACAAATGTTAGTTGAAAAAGTTAGAGATAAAATGATATATTTCAAGTTCATTTTAAGATGGGTAGTTTAAATTCTTGAGATGATAAAAGCTTTTAAATAGTGAAATCATTAATATTCAATTTGTGTGTTTAGAAACTAAATCAAAATACACAAAACATGAAATATAGTTAATGAAAAAAACTGATGAATAGCTTGAAGAATAAAAAAATATTCATTGAAAATTATCATACAGTTGATTGTTGTGCCAAAAATATTTTTTATAATGTAAAGTAAGGCATAGTTCAATTGTTCGTCCAATCAGTAAAGGGAAACTCTCAATGAGGAGTCAAGGATATGAAAATAAATGTCAATATAGTCCTTGAAGAATATGTAAGAGAACACCCTACAAAACCTGATAAGATTCCTAATATTCATTGTTCTAAAAAAATAGTATTATTAAAACCCTTGTCATAGTGTTACAATAATGATAAATTAAATACAAGCATGTGTAGGAAGAATCTAATAAAGAAGATACTACATTTATAATGAATGATTAAAAGGACAATCAAGTTGTTGGAGATAATGATACAGATGGATTGATATTAAATGTATATATATAATATAATGTACAATAAGTGATGATGAATGTGTTTATATATGATACTCTTAACTTTTGGTAAATAGTGGGAAAATGTGTGATTGTTCTAAAATAAAAGTTTTTGGCAAAAAATAGAAAACCAAATATCTCATAAATTCTAATAGCTATGTGAAAATTGAAAGAGAATTTTAATTAATATTTTACTAGAAACAAAAACTTCTCTCAAAATTTAATTCTAAGTATTTTGGGTATTTTAATTTTTATAGTTGCTACATGTTACCCCTCATAGTTGCTACATATTATCTCTCATAGTTGTTACATGATAGAAGAAGACATGATATCTAACAAAAATTTACTATTGAAAAAAATTGAAATAGATTTCTTTTCATCATACCAGATCTCTTATTATTTGGAAATATGCTTTGATGTTTGCAACCATGAATAGTCTCTCTCTATATATAAGAACTATATGCTTCCTTCAATTAGTAACTCATTCTTTATTTAGTCATGAACATTCTAATCTTGCAAACTAGTATTTGTAGATTTATCAGCATTTGCATAAGCCACCATATCATCACAACAACTCTTAATGAAATGTCTCCATCGATGCCATGACTACATATTCATATGAGAACTTAGATCTCCACAAAATTGAAAATATAAATTTTGACAACTATTCATTTCTCATATGTTGAAAAGTTTTGATGTTGTGATCTAGAAATGTGATCAACAAAAGGTACTATATGAGAAATCATATGTTTGAAATCACGATACCTCAAATGATAGTACGAAGGAAATATACAACCAAGACATCTTCAATCTCACCTTCAAAAATAGGAGCAAATTTTTTATTTACAACAGCTTCTTATTTTGCAATCATGGTGAATAAGAATTTTGTCAACCATAGCGAAACAAGGTGAGCAAGGTAAAATATTTCTGAAATATTTAGTTGGCAATAAAGTAATCATAATATTAAAATGTGTGTTTTCATCATGAATAAGGAAGTTTTTTAACAATCTAGAGAAAGGAGTAGCAACATCCTTTACTACATGTATGAAACCTCATGTGTGTACAATAGTGGTTGTAAATATATACAACAATGGCTACAAGTATTTATAAAATTGTTGCAAGTATGAAAACTCTTTAAAAATGTTTATATTTTAGTGAATAATTAAATTCTACTTGATTTTATATAGATTTGTATGTCTCAACTATTGATGGTGTATACATCTTTATCATAATTTCCCTGTAAGAAGTTACATCCTTATTTTGATATTCTTATAAGTGTCATGAACTTCTAGTATACCCTCCAATTTAATATTTTGAATACCATATCAAACCAAAGGAGATAAATACAATTTATATCCTTATTCTCCCTCCCCCCCCCAGCTTAAGGTAGACACTTGTCCTCAAGTAAACTGCATGCTTTCTTGTGGGAAGGTGGGGAAGAAATGGGGCATGCACAACTGTAATAAGAAATGCCAAAATGTGTGGAACAGAAAAATTGATTGACATCATGAGATTTGTTTAAGTGAGTGAAAAAAAATGGGAAGATTGGGAATGAGGTTAAGTGTATAAGGTAGATAAAATGGATAGGATGAAGGATAGGGTTGACTCTAGACTTGCTAAGAACTACAACAAATAGTGAAAACACATAAAATACAAAAAAAGGGTACATACCTATTAAAATTGTAAAAAATATAATTATATTAAATAAATAATATAGTTATCTGACTTTATATAAAGGTTTACTGATAAAATAATTGTGCTACAAAATATTTAGCAAGTCGATTGAAGTACCAACATGTAGTCCTCCAAGTGGTGCAACCAAGCTATGAATTAAACAATCCAAGGTTGTGAGTGATGAGTGATAATGTATAATAGTTGAAAAAATAAAGAAAATGTTGATATAATTTGTGAGGTTAATGTCAGATTACTCCAAGATCTTTGAACATCACAGTTTGCACAAAAACCCTAGTATTAGGTGAGAACAAATGCAAAGTTAAAAAAAGATTTATTAACTGATTATCTAATTCATTAGTCAAAAAGTACAAAAAATGTACATTATATACTGAGAGATTAGGTCACAAAAAAGGTAATAATTCAACTCACTATTAAAAAACACATCAAGTGTATTTCTCTTAATGACCTTAACAATTTTAAGCATACTAATTAACAACTGTGTAGGTAAAACCAAAAGTGAAAAAAAGCTTACACTGATGTCCCCTTGAAACATAACTTAAGTGAATAGAATAATTGGGTCCGACAATGCACTTTAATGAGGTACCCAAGCACAATGCAACTACCATAAGGTAGAGAAGAAGAAACCCATAGGATAAAACTCTTCTCTAAAAGATAGCAAAGCGAGAGATAGTGCATGTTCTAAGGACGTCAAGCACAATCGAGAATGTGTCAACAAGTGAGAGCAACATAGCACATAGAGAGGAGAACTAAGAAGTTCCATAAAAGATGCTGAAGCAGCCTACTGTAGAGATTTTAGAATGATGAATATCATTGATGAGATCTTTGGCCAAAAGACTGAAGAAGCTCCATTCGCATTAAATAATGTTTATTCCATTTGCGAAAGGAAGAACACGAATGGTGTATTGGAAGTCTACCCATTATACAATGGAAGATGAAAGAGGTAATAATACCAAAAAATTTAAGTAGGGTCTAAAATAGAAGTGTGACATAGGTCTAGCAAGATCATGCACAAGAATGGAATGTAATGCCACTAAAGTGAACCTATTATAAGTGGGTCAATGAAGAGTGGATCACCCTAAATAGTGAGTGGGTCCACCAAGTCCTTGATATATCTCCAACCAAGGAACTATGCTCCTTATGCATAGGAAAAGGGCCAAATTCTCTATGCAATGATAGTGCAATGGAAGCAGAGGCTAAAACAAACTATACAATATCTTGTACCTATGAAATAGACTGCTCGATGTCTAATGAGTACTAAATCAATATACCTACACTATAATGTCAAAAGTGAACTAGAGGTAGGTGGATCAAATATTGACTCCCCAATATCTACGATGTGATAAGGAGATGGTGGAGGTGTGTTCTCATCACTACAATAATCATTTATACTATTATAAGATTCATCAATCTTAGAAACGTACATAGGCTCAGAAGTGTCAAGTATAAGTGAGTTTGATAAATAAGAATGACATGGAGCATTCATTGAAGGAATGTCCATGTGAAGTTGATATCACGATGCAACCACCCTCGAAGCTAAAGAAGAGATTGTAGATGAATCACACAGATCCATAGATTGAATATCCATAGGAAGAGAAGAGTCATTGTTTCTCTCACAAGGTCTGCTCTCATTGAAAATAATAGAGTCCTCTGAAGTACTAATTTGTGATGCCTTTGGAAGAAAAACATCATGCATAAGAATAGAAGTAAAATCTACAATGAGACAATTGAGGTTGTATAGAATCTTGTCATGTAGTGTTGGCTCAATAGAAGGACAAGCACTATCCACCATGGATGTGTTGTCACAAGAAATAAGAGTAGGAAGAGAGATTACAACAGTCTCTAAAGAGATGATAGAAAATGGAGGAGTGGTATAAATTTCATCAGTATCTCTAAAAAGAGATTGAAGAATGCTCTAAATAGCACAGGGACACATTGTGTGTTCCACATGGTTGTTAGGTTGTGGAGCTAAAAGCTTCACTGATGCAAATGGAGGAGGTTGTTGAGTTACAGAGCAACCAAATTTGGTCAGGCCAACCGATGTTGGTCATATTTAGTGTGCAGAGCAACCGCCATTAGTTAGGGGTCGGTTGACGTCGGTCAAATAGGAACCGACATCAGCAACCTCTGTGTGTGTGCGTTTGCATGCACTTCCAGAACTGGTCTAATTTTAGACAGACAGTTAGTTTGCATGTAAAAGACTAATTTTAGTCTTGAGTCTGTGTTTCTAATTATTGTAATTAGGAAGTCTAATTATTGTTTGTATGGGATCTATTTAAGAGACCCATGGGGCTGTATTGTAATTTGTAAAATCATAAGGACTTGTAAAGGCAAGGACAAGGGTTCTTCCAAGGTGTGTAAGATCTAGGTTTACATGTGTGTAAGACCAGGTTGATCTACAGGTTGTGCAAGATCAGGTAGAAGATCTACATGGTAAGTAAGGTCAGTTGATCTGTAGGTGTGTGTGTGTGCAAGGTCAAAGGAGATCTGTGGGGTAGGAAGGTCAAAGGAGATCTGCAACACAACAAGGAGCAAGATCAGGGAGATCTACTTGGATTACTTTGAGTACTTGGTACTAGAAATAGGCAACAATAGTTGAGTTGATTGTCACTTACTTGTTGGTGGACTGGCAGTATTGTTACTGACTAGTGGAAACAACAACTCTATGTTTGAGTTAATTGGTTTGTAATTGAGTGAGAGAACTCTTGAGGGAGAATTACTAATACGCCCAAGAGGTGTGGGAAGAGTGTGATTTCTTCATTGTATTTCCTTTTGGAAGAGTGTTAATACAAGATTGTATTGTCTCTCATATTCTGTGTTGTTTCTGAATTCTAGTTACATTTTACTTCTGGTTAAATTCTGTGTTTAGTTGCTTATACAAAGGTAATCAAGTGTACTCTTAAGGAGTAGGGATCCTGACAATTGGTATCAGAGCAGGTTCTTCAGAGCTTGGTATCAAAGCTTGGTTAGGTACACTAACAGGTGTTTAGAGCGTGTTAAGTGTTTGTTGATTACAGGTCACTCTTAGGGGTTTCTGATTGAGTGGGAGTATAGCAATGGTAGAAGAAAGTAAGCTAAGAATGGAGGAATTAAATGGTAATAATTATCAATTACGGTATTATGGAAAGAAAGAGTAGGTAAAGAAAGATTGTTGGTTGGTAGAAGATCAGCATGAAGGAAATGAAGAAGCAGATGTTGCAGGTATTGTTGCACAAGATGCTCTTGTATGTTCCTTAGATAAAGTATAATCTTGGGTTTTAGATTCTATTGCCTCTTTCCATGCAACCCCAAATAGAGTATTTTTCCATGATTATGTCCATGGAGACTTTAGAAATATTTATTTAGGGGTTGGTGAGCCTTGTCAAATTGTTGGCAAATGGGAAGTGCAGCTAAAATTGCAGACGGGCAACACATGGGTGTTGAAGGATGTCATGCATGTCCCAGTCCTGAAGAGGAGTCTAATTTCTATAGGAAAGTTGGGTGATGAGGGTTGCATAGTTACTCTCACAGCGGAATCTTAGAAAGTTTCCAAGGGTGCACTTGAATTAGCATGTGGTAAGAAAGTAGGTACTCTTTATCTATCTACTTGTATTACTAATTCTCCTTCTGGTTTATCTACTTCAGATGTGGATGTGAAGATGTGGCTCTATAGGCTTGGTCACATGAGTAAGAAGGGAATGCATGTTCTTAAGATGAAGTCTGATGTCTTTGACAAACTTAAGAACTGAAAAGCCTTGGTTTTCATGGAGAAGATGATGGACAGAGATCAGCTCAAGGGGCTGAATAATTTTGAGTAGGGCAGTTTGGAAAAGGTTATGATTTAAAGTGAGCTCACGGGTAAAAGTCATCACTCACAGGAAAACATAGTTATCAACGTCGATCTGGTGAGAACCAACATCAAATAGGCAGGTACTGACGTCGGTCATGTGCAGACCAGAGTCGATGGTGTCAGGCAGGTGGAGACCGACGTCAGTCAGGGAACCAACGTCAGTGATCAAGTGGACACCGACGTCGGTTAGGGAACTTGCATCAGTGATCAGGTGGAATCGACATCGATCGAGTGCAGACTAGGGTCGACCAGAGAATAGATTTTGGGCAGACAGCAAGCTGTCAAAGAGTCTCAAATGCCCATATGGAGGACTGAAATAATAAGTAAGCCTCAAATTCATTATTCCCCTTCTTTATACTACTTGAACTTGTTACTCACTGATGGTCAAGAACTAGTAAGTTTTGAAGAGGCAATGTAGGTAGAATCTAGGAAATAGTGGGAGCATGGCATGAATGAGGAGATTGATTCCTTGGGAAAGAACCAAACGGGAGATTTGGTAGAGTTGCCAGCCGAGATGAAAGCACTGAAAGATGAATGGATTCATAGGTTAAAGAAAGGAGAGAATGGACACGTGAGACAGAAGGTCAAGGTATATGGTCTTGAGCAAGCTCCAGAATAGTGGTACAGGTTTGACAGGGGTATGACAAAGCATGGCTTTAGTCAATGTCAATGTAACCATTGTGTTTATTTTACCAGGTTTGATAATGGTCGCAACATTATCCTATTATTGTATTTGGATGATATGCTTGTTGTAGGTTCATACATGTAGGGATTTGCTGAGCTAAGGGTAAAATTAGTTCAGAGGTGTGCCATGAAGGATTTAGGAAGATCAAAAATCCTTGGCATGAGTATTTCTAGAGACAGGGAAAGTCACAGGTTGATTTTGCCTCTAGATGATTGTGTGAATAAGGTAGTGGAGAGGTTCAATATACAGGATGCAGAACTGGTTAGCACACTTATGGATGGATAGTTCACAGAACAATGTCCCAAATCACATGATGAGGTTGAGTACATGAGTACTAGACCTGAGATTACCCAAGCAGTGGGAGTTGTCAGCAAGTTTGTGGCCAATCTGACAAAGGAGCACCGGAAAGCAGTTCAGTGGATTCTCAGGTATCTAAGGGGGACCAGCAACAGGGATTCATGCTATGCAGGGTCAGGAACTTCTCTACATGGGTATGTAGATTCAGATATGGCAAGTTACTTGGATGACAGGGGAAGCACCACAGGATATGTGGTGGTTGGTCTTCAAGATTGAAATTGAAGAGGGATACAAGATAGGAAATAAAATTAGATGGTGTACAGGTATAGGTACAGGGGCAGTTGTTTATCTCCAAGTGGGAGATTGTTAGGTTGTGGAGCTAAAAGCTTCACTGATGCAAATGGAGGAGGTTGCTGAGTTATAGAGCAATCGACGTCGGTCAAGCCAACTGACATCAGTCATATTCAGTGTGTAGAGCAACTGACATCAGTTAGGGGTCGGCTGACATCAGTCAGACAAAAATCGACGTCGGCAACCTATGTGTGTGTGCATTTGCATGCACTTCCAGAACTGATCTAATTTTAGACGGACAGTTAGTTTGCATGTAAAAGACTAATTTTAGTCTTGATTCTGTGTTTTTAATTATTGTAACTAGGAAGTCTAATTATTGTTTGTATGGGATCTATTTAAGAGACCCATGGGGCTCTATTGTAATTTGTAAAATCATAAGGACTTGTAAAGGCAAGGACAAGGGTTCTTCCAAGGTGTTGAAGATCTAGGTTTGCAGGTGTGCAAGACCAGGTTGATCTGCAGGTTGTGCAAGATCAGGTAGAAGATCTACATGGTAAATAAGGTCAGTTGATTTGTAGGTGTGTGTGTGTGTGTGCAAGGTCAAAGGAGATCTACGGGGTAGCAAGGTCAAAGGAGATCTGCAACACAACAAGGAGCAAGATTAGGGAGATCTACTTGGAGTACTTTGAGTACTTGGTATTAGAAGTAGGCAACAACGGTTGATTTGATTGTCACTTACTGGTTGGTGGACTGGCAGTATTGTTACTGACTGGTGGAAACAACTCTGTGTTTGAGTTGATTGGTTTGTAATTGAGTGAGAGAACTCTTGAGGGAGAATTACTGGTACACCTAAGAGGTGTGGGAAGAGTGTGATTTCTTCATTGTATTTTTTTCTGAAAGAGTGTTAATACAAGATTGTATTGTCTCTCATATTCTATGTTTTTTCTGAATTCTAGTTACATTTTACTTCTGGTTAAATTTCGTGTTTAGTTGCTTATACAAAGGTAATCAAGTGTACTCTTAAGGAGTAGGGATCCTGACAATGGCAATGAAGATCCATGAAACATGTAATAGTAAGATTCTAAGAACCTTGTCACAAGTATTAACCCACTTATGTTACTAACCTAATTATATAGGGTAGGTATTTTACCATATAATAATGGAGTATGATTCTTTTTCATGAGAAATGTTCTATATACGCATGTCAAGAAGCATAGTTGACCTTTCTAAGAAGAACCACTAGTGTAGAATCAACTTTCCCTTGTGAGTGTCTCTCAAGTGAAGTTGACATGACTAAGAGAAGACACAAAAGAAGTGTAAAATTGTATAAAATAACTACAACAACCCCTTAGTTACAATTATAATACATGCTCATGAAGAGGATGTCAAACACAATCAAGAATGTGTCCAAATGAGTAGTAAGTGCAAGAATCAATACAATACATAAAATGAGAATATGCAGAAAATATACCAAAAAAATTACAACACCACATAATACCTCCTTAGAACTCCTCATTTAAATTTTCAAATACAAGCACGTTCGTATAGACGTTAGACACAGTTGAAAATACGTCTTGAACAATAAATACATAAGTACAAAGAACTGGAGGGGCATGGAACTCTACTGATAATGTGTCTAAGAGGTACAATATGTGAAAAATAGGTAGTTTTAGATGTTACAAAAATACCAACAATGTGTAGAGCATGAAAAATAATCACTTTTAAAGAAGAGAAAACTCAAATTCGAGCTATCGATCAAAAGTTGTGCATGTTTGAAACTCTGCTCGTATGAAAATTTTGGTGGCAAATAGTGGTGGAATTTTTTTTATATCTTCTCCAAAAAAAATTGAAGGTGATCGGAGAAAAATCTTGAAAAATTTTGTGAATTAATTTCTTCCAAAAAAACTTATGCCTCAATGGAGCAAAAGTTAAGCACTTTTGGGTTGGAATTGACCAAGGGCTTAATTTCCATAGAAACAAAGGCTAAGGACTAATATGGGTTTATAAATGAATAATGTCACACTTCATGGGGTTGAATTTGATGTCCTCTAAAATGTAATGAGTTTTCACCCTCCTCCATAGTTTTCAGGGTTTTCAACGATTCTCATAGTAAGGTTTTTGAGCGCAGAAGAAGTGGGCCCTTTTGCAATTGCCAGAAAAATCCAAAACTCTGATAATGTTACAGTTGTGGACTGTGAGAGTGATCTAAAGTCCTAACACTTCAAGGTTTTAGACTGTGATAGCTTTTAAGAATCCCAACATCAAGGTTTTGGGTTGTGTTGGTAGACATAAGTTCTGACATTAGGGTTTTTGACTGTGCATGCAATGAAGTCCCAATGTTAGAGGTTTCAACTACATGTGTAACCCAAAGTCCCAATGTTGGGGTTATGTATTACATATGTAGCTTAAAGTCCTATGTTAAGTTTTTTCATTGTGCATGCAATTTCAAACTCTGATGTTGGAGGTTTTGGCAGTTGTAGCAACCCAAACTTCCCACAGGGGCAACAAAGAACTAAAACTTTAATTTAACTTGTAGGGATGATTTTTTCACCAAGGCTAAAATTTTTAGATATGATAAGGGTATGAAAATTCTACTAAAAACCCATAAAATATCTCAAAAAAATTATTAAAACTCATAAAATGATTTTCTTTTGAAGACCTTGTATGGATTTACGCAAAATCATCGAAAAAATCTTAAAACTCTCTAAAATGGTCAAAATCAACTGTCATGAAATTAGGTCATGTTTGCAATTGATCGTAAGGGTTTGGCACCTTTTGAATCTAATAGTGATATAATTTTTATGATTTGAAACACTAACTGTATGGTTTGTATGAATTTTCTTGAAATCCCACTAAAGCTATAAAAACTGAAGAAACAAGAAACCTGTAAGATGCATGCATGAAAGATCTCAATAAGGATTTTCAAAAATGATAAAATGACTATTAGTTCAAAGCTATGATACCATATTGTCATATTACTTTAAGATATTTGAACATCAGGATTGTATGAAAACCCTAGTATTAGGTGAGAACAAATGCAAAGCAAAAGAGAGTTTCATTAACTAATTATATGATTTATTAGTCATAAACTACAAGGGAGGTACATTATATAGTGAAAAATTAGGTCACCAAAAAGGTAACAACTCAACTCACTATTAGAAACCACATTAAGTATATTTTCTCTAATGATATTAATAACCTTAAGCACATTAACTAACAATTGTGTAAATAAAACTAAAAGTGAAAAAAAGCTTACACTAACAATCAAGAAATGTTGAAGTCTAGCAATAACTTTATTATATCTATAGGGATGTTCAGTTGAATAGACATAGAGTAATAACATCCCAAATATATAAGAAATCTATTCTATGAAGCACAAATAGGTTTTTGGATTGTCATGTGAATGTGATAAAGAGCAAATGCATAAGCAAAGTGAACAAGGCAAAACTTCAAGAACTGGTAACAAAGTGATAATAGAGGCTGCAAGAAAAATTATGGTAGTGGCTTGTAAAAACTAGTCGGGTAGTGGTTGTTATAAGTGCAAACTAGAAACCTGCAGTCATTAGGCCAATGGAATGCAAGACCACATAAACAAAGATGAAACATGGAGCTATGACTAAAGAAGGAATGAAAACAATTTGTCATAGGGTAAGTAGTAGTAATAGGAATGATGAGAAATGAATAAATAGATACTACCACCCCCCTAAAATTAGTAATCATTATCATTTGCATCAAGGATGTTATTATTATAAGCACTAAATCCTAGAATCTTTGTAAAAAAGATGAAAAGACAAATATAGACTACAATTGTAAGCAACAAAAATAGAAATTACTACAAAATGAAAGGCGCGATAGATTATTTTATTGCTTTATTTTTTATTTATTTTTTTGGAATTTTACCCTTGATTAGTCAAAAAGTTTATTTTCTAATCAAGGTTATTTATTCAACACTTAGTCAACCAGTGAGGTGGTTTTTGAACCAAGGTTATCAACAATGCCTAAAGGTTTTTATTGTTGATTTTTTTTTTGAATTTTTTTATAATTTTTTAAAAATGATAACATGGTGGAGTGGTTAGGAAGATTTTGCACTACATCCTTAAAACCAACCCAATTATTTATAGATATTTCTCCATAGTTATGCAATGTAAAGTGATGTTTGTTGATTAAGAAGAGATCTTGTTAAAATTAGCAATACATGACTTTTGTAATCTATTGTGTAAGTATCTAGTCAAGTATTGAACCAAGTCATCCAAGTGTAGCTTGGTAGTCTTCCTATGTGAAATAACATCTAATATTTTTTTTAAAAACTCCTTGTTATGTGTATTCATTAGGATACATGAGTATTTGTGGGTGGACTTCAAGTGATATGAAGCCACTTGAAATGTACATTAAAAAAGTGTGGCTTTCCCTACATTCCAATATGTATGACACTGGTGGGTGTACTTTAGTATGTAGCAATAATATTTTTACAATCAAGTTGTGCAAAATCTAAGACTTTCATAGAAATCATCATCATTTAGTTGTAGATTTGTGAACAAATGTTAGTTGGAAAAATTAGAGATAAAATGATATATTCCAGGTTCTTTTAAAGATGGGTAGTTTGAATACCTGAGATGACAAAATCTTTTAAATAGTGACATCATTAATATTCAGTTTGTGTATTTATAAACTAGATCAAAATGCACAAAATATGAAATCTACTTAATGCAAAAAAATTGATGAATAGCTTGAAAAAACAAAATAAATTCATTGAAAATTATCATATAGTTGATTGTTGTGCCAAAAATATTTTTTCTAATGTAAAGTAAGGCATAGTTCAATTATTCATCCAATCGGTCAAGGGCAACTCTCAGTGAGGAGTCAAGGATATGAAAAGAAATGTCAATACAGTCCTTGAAGAATATGTAAGAGAACATCCTAAAAAACCTGATAAGATTCCTAATATTTATTGTTCTATAAAATTAGCATTATTAAAAACCTCATCATAGTGTTGCAATATTGATAAATTAAATACAAGCATGTGTAGGAAGAATCTGATAAAGAGGATACTATAGTTATAATGAATGATTAAAAGGACAATCAAGTTGTTCGAGATAATGATGTAGATGGATTGATGTTACTATGTATATGTATTATACATAAGTGATGATGAATGTTTTTATATATGATACTCTTAACTTTTGGTAAATGGTGGGAAAATGTGTGATTATTCTAAAATCAAAGTTTTTGGCAAAAAATAGAAAACCAAATATCTCATAAATTCTAATAGTTGTGTGAAAATTGAAAGATAATTTTAATTAATACTTTACTAGAAACAAAAATTTCACTCAAAATTTGATTCTAAATATTTTGGGTATTTTTATTTTTCTAGTTGCTACCCCTCATAGTTGCTACATATTATCCCTCATAGTTGCTACATGATAGAAGAAGACATGATATCTAACAAAAATTTACTATTGAAAAAAATTGAAATAATTTTCTTTTCATCATACCAATGTACACAAAAACATCTCATAATTTAATTTTGAGCATATTTAATATTCTTATTTTATTTTTATGTTTTCTTCGTAACTGGTAGCAATAAAGAAAGATATTTGATAAATGTGTATGGCTATTCAAAAACTAAAAGAGGGTTTTGTATAACACACTATTAAGTACAAAAATATCTCAGCAAGACGATCATAATGGTATATTCTGTCGATACACTTTTTTGGTATCAAAAATTTTACTCTAGTACACAAAGGTAATCATTGGATTCATCTTGACAAGGTGATCACAATGGTACGATTTATTGGTACACTTTTTTTTTAGGTCAAAACCCTACTAGGGTTTATTTATGGTAGGTCCTTCAACTCAGGGAAGAAAAGGGGCACTAGAAACTCCTAAGACTCTTATCGATGACATGAAATCTAGATCTTCATATCTGATGATTTCTCAACTTCAAGAGGACATAAAAACTTGACGAGGAATGATGACTTTATTGTGGCCCAAGATGATGTTTCAAGGATGCACAGATAGATTAATGGAGTTCACAGTGAATTGCAGCATATCACTATGCAATTAGCTACCCTCACATCTCAGTTTTAGCCTAACAACCCTCCACTTTAGCATTCAAATTCTCCTCTCAACAACTCCCATGTTGGTATGAAACTGATGTTGTCAAAAGTGGACATGCGTAAGTTTGATGGTAAGGATTTTCTCACTTGGATTAACCAATTTGAGAGTTGATTTGAGCCACATCAAACCCCTAGTTCTCAGAGGGTGATGGTGGCATCCCTGTATATGGAACCTGAGCAATTTATTTGGTATCATTGGTTATGTGCTCAAAATAAAAAGAATGGTGATCCTGTTACATGGACTATTTTTACTAAGGAGTTGACAACCCATTATCAGAATAATATCTCTGAAAACTATTTTAGCTAATTATCCAATCTATGGTAAACAAAACCTGTGAAGGATTATATTCATCAATTTCAGAATCTCTCTTTACGAGTGGAAAATATCACTAAGAGAATTTTGAAAAATATATTTTTGGGTGGCCTCAAAGATAGCATCCAATACGAGGTTTGAATGTTTAGCCCAACATTTGTATCATAAGCTATCCCTAATGCACACATGATAGAAGAAAAAGAGATGGTCAAAAATAAAACTTTCACTGCTAGTCATGATCGTAACTTTCTAGCACCATCATTTATAGCCTACCAGATTAACACAATAACAAATTGAGGAGAAGTGAGCCAAAGGGTTGTGTTATGGTTATGATAGAAAATGGAGCAAAGACCATCGTTTTACTGAAAATAAGTTGTTTTACATTGAAGGGGCTAATGATGATGAATATGATGCAGAAGTACATGATGTAGATGTAGAAGTTCCTAAGGAGGAATCTAAAGACTCTCAGCGTATTATTTCATGCCATGCCCTGTCAGGTATTAGTACTCCCCAAAATCTTAAGGTGATGGGTTTCCTTAAGAAATAAAAGGTCATTATCTTGATTGATTTTGGGAGCACACACAACTTCATCCACAGTAAGTTGGTTGCTTGTTTGAATTGTTTTGTTTATTTAGCTCTAGAATTCCAAGTTATGATTGTAGATGGTGGTATTGTCAGCGATTCAGGAAAATGTCATAGTATTAAGTTGGCCATGGGAGACTACTTATTAGATTCTCTTATGTTTGTTATTCTGATAGGTGGAGTTGATATTATTTTGGGAATCCAGTGGCTCACCACTTTGGGCACTATTGAGATGAATTTTCAAGAATTATTCATGCATTTTCTTTCTGAAGAAAGGACATTTAAGCTAAGAGGATTAAAGTTTAAATTTCCCCAACTTGTTAGCTCCCATCAAATGACAAATATTCTCTGTAAGGGTGCTGAGGGATTTGTAACTCACTTATTTTCTATGGAAGTACAGCCATCTCCACCTCTTAATCTACAACAAATAATTGATGTTTAATCTATTATTTTTGGAGACATGCCAAAATGACTTCCACCTAGCTGCACACATGATCATGCTATCACACTTATTCTTGGTAGTACACCACCCAACATTAGGGCATATAGGTATCTCTATGCCCAAAAAAATAAAATTGAAAAGATGATACAAGAGATGTTGGATGTAGGAATGATTCACCATAGCCAAAGTGAATACTATTTACCAGTTGTCATGGTGAGAAAGAAAGATGACACTTGGAGGATGTGACCTGACTACAAAGAACTCAACAAGTACACTATCAAAGATAAGTTTCCAATTCCTTTCATTGATGATTTGCTAGATGAATTGAATGGTGCTCTTTATTTTACCAAGTTAGATTTGCATTTTGGGTATCATCAAATCAGGATCCGTGATGAAGACATACCCAAAACTGTTTTCAGGACTCATGAGGGCCATTATGAGTTTTTGGTTATGCCTTTTAGCCTAACAAATGCACCATCTAATTTTCAAAGTTTGATGAATACTATTTTTAAGCCATTTTTTAGGAAATTTATTTTGGTATTCTTTGATGATATCCTCATTTGTAGTAAAAATTAGGCAGACCATTTGCAACATGTGAAACAGGTACTCTTCATTTTGGAACAAAATCAATTATATGTCAAACCTTCCAAATGTACTTTTGGGGCTGGTGAGGTTGAATATTTAGGTCATTTTGTGTCTTATTAAGGAGTGAAAGTGGATCCTAAAAAAATCCAAGCAATGGTGGACTAGTCAATTCTTAAGACACTCAAGCAACTTACTATCACAGATTTATCAAAAATTATGGTAGTATTGTAGCCCCACTTACTTCTTTGTTAAAGAAAGACTCCTTTCAGTGGATTGATGTAGCTACCCAGGCATTTAAACAATTGAAATTGGAAATGTACGCTACTCTAGTATTAGCCATTCCTAATTTTTCTAAGACTTTTATGGTTGAATGTCGTGCATCTAGGTATGGTATGGGTGTTGTACTCATGCAAGAAGGTAGACCACTGGCATTTGAAAGTCATCAACTCAAGGGTAAAAATCATTACAAACCCATCTATGAGAAGGAAATGATGGCCATTTTTCATGCAGTCAAATAATGGAGACCTTATTTAATGGGTCGTCACTTTCAGGTAGAAAATGATCATGTTAGTCTTAAATATTTTTTAGAATAAAGGTTGTCATCTGAAGATCAACAAAAATGGGTAACTAAGATACTAGGCTATGATTTTGAAATAGTCCACAAAAAAGACAAGGACAATGTGGTGGCAAATGCACTATCCAAAAAAGATGAATCAGTTGAGGCATTGCTATTTGCCATAACCATTTTGTAGGAAGATTGGCTAGAGGAAGCACGATCAGAATGGGAACATGATAGTATTGCTCATGATTTGATTCAAAATATTTAACAAGGTTTAGGTGGATTTGAAAACTTCACATGGAAAGGTAATCCATTATGGTATAAAAATAGATTGTACCTATGTAAGAATTATCTTCTTAAACAAAAAATCCTTCAAGAACTTCATGCAACTCTAATTGGGGGTCATTCAAGAATTTTGAAAACCTATCACAGGATCAAGCAGGATTTTTTTTGGGAAGGTCTCAAGGGGGATGTCCAAAAATATGTGGTTGAATGTATGATCTGTCCACAAAACAAAGGCAAAACCATCAAAACTCCAGGTCTTTTATAGCCTTTATCTATCCCTATCCAGCGTTAAGAAGAGGTATCTATAGATTTCATTATAGGGTTACCAAGATTTGATGGTCAAAATGTTATCATGGTTATTATAGATCATCTCAGTAAGTATGCTCATTTTTGTTCATTATCCTAGCCATTTGTTGCTAGTATAGTAGCTTCTATTTTTCTTAATATAGTTCAAAAATTGCATGGGACCCCTAAGATCATTGTCAGTGATAGAGATCCCATTTTTACTAGTAATTTTTGGACTGATTTATTTACATGTTTAGGCACCCAATTGGCTCATAGTTCATCCTATCATCCTCAATTTGATGGACAATTTGAGATAGTCAACAAATGTACAGAAGGATATCTCTATTATTTTGTTTTTGATAAATAGGATAAATGGGTTCATTGGCTGCCACTTTTTGAATGGTGGTATAATACTTATGTTCATAGTTCTTACAAAATGTCTCCTTTTGTGGAACTATATGGATACCACCCTCCATATATCACTTCAACCTTGAAGGTCCATCCTAAGGTTCGTGCAGTTGAAGAACATATTCACCATCAACAGGAAGTCCTTGCAAGTTTGAATGAAAATTTTGTTATGGCCCAGAATCGCATGAAACAACAAGCAGATCAACATAGAAGTGAGAGGCATTTTGACATTGGTGATTGGGTCTTTTTTTGCTTACATCGATACAAATATATGTCATTGAAGAAACAAAAAAAGACAAGAAGTTGTCCCCTAAGTATTATGGGCCTTATCAGATCTTGTAGAAAATTACTAGTATGGCTTACAAGTTAGATTTTTCTTCATCCACTCATATAAATCTAGTATTTCATGTATCATGCTTGAATAAATTCATTGGACATAGTGTTACCCTTCAAACAGAATTACTAGAATTAGATGAGGAATGTAGATTTTTTCTTGATCCTGAGGTGATCTTTCAATGGCGCACCAAATAACTATGTTTTAGAGCAATTACATAATACCTGATCAAATGGAAGAATCTTCCATGTGAAGATGCCACTTGGGAGGATGAAGCATTTTTGCAATAGCATCCAAAGTTGTCAAAGCATTGAGGACAACATTGTTTTGAAGGGGAAAGGCTTTTTATACCCTCAACCATTGGTGTGTCTAGGGATATGTGTCACTGACTTGTGGCATACATACCTCTTTTATTTACTTGTTAAATTTCTCTATGTTCTTAGATAGGTCGGCCTATGAAATAACCTTGGCTAAGTAGACTATATATAGGAGGTAGTGGTTAGTCTTTAATCATCATGTTAAGTATTTTTCTATTAGTGCATTATTGTGGAGGTTGCCCCCTCGAAGTGGCTTTGCTATATTATCCAGTATTATGTTCTGTTGTTAATTATCATGGTGTAATCTCTCATATTTTCTTATTCTATGCAATATAAAATCATTCTTTGTGAATATCTAAGTAATTTCATTACAGATCTAGTTAGAGCTACCTTATTGTGTTAACTGTCTAGAGGCTTTGGAACCCTTTCTCTTGATATTGTGTTGTAGGTTCTCATCTTGTTAAGTTTGCATATCCATTTGGTCATATCCTACTTTATTAAGTATCAATG
Organism: Torreya grandis; assembly: GCA_037957365.1. NCBI lineage: Eukaryota > Viridiplantae > Streptophyta > Pinopsida > Cupressales > Taxaceae > Torreya > Torreya grandis. Next base: position 1,173,576 of record JARHVA010002613.1, read on the forward strand.
GGTTCTCTTTGATTTACCTCCTCTAAGTTTGAATCTTTAGATAGGATAGTTGTAGGTCAATCATACCTATTACATACAATGCACATTCACTTTATTTTGGATTTTATGGAGCATAACCAAGATGATGTTCAAAATGTCATTATTCTCCACTGGATTCTCAACATCATTATGGTTGGCATTATAATCATTTCAAACCTTTGGATAGGGTTCATTTCTCCTTCTATCCCAATTAACTCTCCTATCACATCTACCTCCGTGGGAAGGATTGTTGGTGATTCTACCTCTGCCAAATTGTGTCATCTTTACCTTGAAATACACTTATTAATATTTAGACCAAATATTTTTCCCCAAATATCCCTAGAGTTGGAACTTTGGCTTTGATACCAAATGTCACAATCTCAAAAATCAGAATTTCAAAAGTCTTATTTATGAAGGCTATAAACTTTATTTTAGCAAGTGGTTTACTCACAAGGTATGATTGATTCCATCAATTAAATGTTATACTTTATGTAAACACACCATATGAATATAAAAGGTAGAGCATAACATGTTTGGATCCATCAACAACAAGGAAGGGTAGTGGTAATAAAATGAATGCCTCCCAATTAATATAATATTAACATGAATATGAGATAACTTCTTGTTATAAACAATCCTACTAAATGCCACTTATAATTAATCAAGGATAAATCATTTGTTACTTTTAAAAATCACTAAAAATAATTTGTATTAACCCTGTAATTAAATGTAACATTTTCTCATTATGCCACCAAGATATATGTCATCTTATCTAAAATCATAGAGTTCATTATGTTACTTTTGTGTCCTTAAAATTAGCCAAAATACCTTATCAATAGTCCATAATTATCTTGTGCACTCTTCATGCTTCAATTTGGGAACTTTGTATAAGGAAACAAAATATCATAATGCTAAAACCACAAAAACAGTTAACTTATCTAGTATCTTTGACATTCTCATGTTCATGCTCATTATGATCATATTTCATTAGTTTATGTGAAAGGAAAAAATATATTACTAAACTTATAAATTGATCCATAAGTTTTTTAAAATATGCCATGTCATTTTCAAGTAATAAAGCACGAAATAAAACATCTCAACCATTTAATAATCTTATTAGGGAAATTTGTCACTACCATACAAGAGCATCAACATTGCTTCTAATTTAAGCAAATTATTAAGCATGATAAGTTTCAATGTTACGCTTCTTTAAATGATTACTAATCAAGAGATTTTCATATGCTAAAATTTTCAATAGATTCAAGACGTGCGCCTTTCTCAATCTTCATTTCAATCTAAAAGATAAGGAAATTGATTTAATAGTGCATTAAAGAGTCAACCAACAAATCATTACTACCTACTCCTATAGGTCATATTCATGCTTTACAAGTCTTTAGAGATATATTATATCTAAACCAATAAGTAAAATGATAATACTGAAACACTTCAAGATCCTTAAACATTATGCCACTTTGCATACAAATTTATAACAATTGAGGATCTTAAATTCCAGGACTATAAAATTTAAACAAAGCTCAATCATATCATCTCTTACAACAAATATTTAATGCTTAATGAAAAGGAAATGTTCCCAAAATCAAGTGATGTAGTTTGGCTCCTCTATTCTTAATATAAACTTCAATCAACAAGATTAGGTACATGTTGTTTCCATATGCTTATCCAAAAGTACAAGATTCAAAAGACAACAGTGCCCAGAATGGTAAGTATGATTCACACAAGAATAACCAATCCAAACATTAATACAAACAAAACTAAGCAAGAGTCTTCTGCCATTCAATGTAAAGTGAAAATATAATATTCTTCTATTTCCAATTTAATCACTTAAATTCTATATAAATCTAAACTTAAAATTCATATAAGCGTGAAACATCACTCTACTTTCATTCATAAAATAAAAACTATAAACATATCATGGTTCAAGCAAAGAAGCCATAAAAACTTGATAATGAAATGTCTAATATTAAGTTATTTGAATACAGCAATTCAATATGCAGTTGGTATAGTGGTCTTAATTTAGAGTCACCATACAATGCATAATATAAATTTGATTCATATATATACATAGCCATATCAAGTGTTAAGACATTATACTTTCCCTACCATTATCTCTGACATAGGAAAATAACATTGTTGTTATAGTGACAACTATGCATGTCACAACCAACACCATCTACTCAAGAAACAAAATTGACCACTATTAAATACAAACAACATATAAACTAATATCTACTTACAAAAATTATGGGTCTAAAAACTAATAGTTTACATCATTAGATGCATAACAAAAAATATAAATCCCATAACTAGGTGTTAAATATGAGGTGAAATATACAACCAAATCAAATTACAATCAATCATACAAAATTCAACTACAGTCTTCTAGTTTGACTATATGAGACAGTGATGAATAACATGACTTCAATATATATCTAATTAAAAATGAAAATCTAAGGTACCACTACCTCCTCACAAGATTTTTAAGCACAAACATTGTATGACTCAATAATGAGTCTTAATAGGATATAATACATTATATGCATTCTAAGTTACAGACAATAGTACAAAAAAAATCCCTTACAATGCACTTAACCTTTTAGAAGCTATGGTTTCACCCTATGTATTTCAATACTCATGCCTAGTTATCAAATGTTCTTAACACAACAATCTATCTCAAGAATGAATTATAATACAAGTTACAAATAGTTAGGCAATATTCTAGTAAAGACTACAGTACACATAACAGACTTGAATTCTAAGGCTATAATTATATGCATATCAATATAAAAAGATTATCCAATAGACCAATTGATATTTACATACATCCAATGCAATAAAGACATATTTACCAAGTCCTCTAACATGTCAGATGCAACAATCAGAGTCAGAGATGAATTTTAAATAATCATAAACCATCATATGAATTGTAAACAACCTAAGACTAGTTAGTTTTCCACAAAGACTACATGCCACTATATATTTTTTGAGATAGAAATAAGGGTTTTTGCCCTAAAAACTTTAATACAAAGAACACATAGCTCACAGTCATTGATCTTGTTCCCAAGTAACTATGCCTTATAAAGAAAAAATTATCATAGAATAGGTACATACTACAAATTGATTAAGACTCTACAGTAATTTAGGAAGGACAATGTATTTAACATAATCAATAAATCTAGTATTCTAATTGATATAATAACATAAGAGCAATAAGATTTCTAAACTGATAGCCATAGTGAAAAACTTAATAGTAGACTGTGTGTCAAGAAATGCTTTGGATTATATACCATTTTGAATAGAGAACATACAATAATGCACAATGCCCCAAAACCTCGTTGGAATAAAATATGAGTACAATTTATTTCCATAACTTAAAAAAATTGATTGAGATTGTAATTGAATCAACACTACTAGGTCTGCAACCAAAGTACTATACATTGCAACAATACAACTAGTAACATCACTATGCAATCACCAAAAAATGGGAGAGTAAGAATGGCCCAACCATCAATGGTCCTTACCACCCCATCCATCAGTTGTTAGATTACAATAGTTCCTTGAACATAATTTTAATGGAATATAAGTGTATAAGATCAAGGTGCAAAAGAGCATTATTCCACCAAATGATTAGGGTTTGTCACACACAAGTCAAGCACCAAAGAACTTACATATAATACAACTACACAACACTAATCATGGTTTCATAGCATTAGGATTAAAGCTAAAATGACCATATGACGGTCATTTTTACTATTCTCATTCATCTATGACGATATCTAAGAGTGAGATGAAGATATCCCAATGAAAGCTTCTTTAAAACTTTAGAATAAAACAAGAAATAGGAACAAAATGACTAAAACTACACTTACTTCTTGGAAACACAATGAATAAAAATATCATAGCCTTTCCTTGACAAGTTACCTCATTTCTTCTTACATGGTCTACATGTGTGTGTTCTTGGAAAACTTTCCATGTCCATTTAAAATAATTAAGATATGTTTTCCAACAACCTCACAAGAAAACTATCATAGTTAGGGCATCATGGATACCAAATATGGAGGTCCTCATTATTCCATGGCAATGAGATCTATGTATCATTTAGTATCTTCTCCACCTTCCTCCTCATTCTTTCTTTCTTTTCATTTTACCTTAATTCCTTCTATTCTTGCATATCCAAGGTCAATGTCGTATGGCTTTCAACCAAAAAAAACTTTTAAATCATTAACTAATACATAATCCAAATCAATGTCTTAGTCATCACTTAAATTAAAGTTTTAACCATGCAATAATAATTATATCCATGACATTAGTCAATGTTATAAATCAAAGTAATGATTTACCACTGCCACTTTTTAAACCAAAATTTTATGTATAGCAAGGCCAAAACCAATGACCCAAGTCCTTATACCTTATTTTCCATCCCACCATGGTGCTTAATCAAACACAACATCATGCACCATTTAGTGTGCACTAATGATCGAATAATGAGCACAACTGGTTTAACACTAATGAGAATCACTCAAACAAGAGACAATAATTACACACATCACATGTAGCCATAATATGAATAACATAAAATTTGGGATGATGAATAATTAATAACTCTTTCTTGTACTTAACCTTTTTATACCTTTATACCATTGTTGTGAAAATTCACTGAACTCTTCCATTCTTGGCCTAGCTCAGCCTTTGACTATACCTATAATCATGTAAATGAAAACAAAAATACCAATACTAAAATGATATTAGTCAAAATTAAATATCAACATAAGCATCTATATAATATCAACATGATATACAATCACTTATTAGAATAGCACATAATTTGACATAACATGTTGTCACAAGGTACTGCAAGTAATTTATTAGGTTGAACAAGGAAGGATATGACATTGACTTAATTTGAGATGCTCTAGACTTGGCTCATGGTTTCTCATTGTGAATAATATTAAAAATAGAAAGAATGGGGTAGATTTGCCCAATATGTAATAGTGTGTAAGTTTGAACCAAGTGAATATCAAGTGGGGTTAATGAATGACCTTGGATATGTATTTATAGGTGAATCTTTTGATAATTTCCTTTATATGACCTTATAAAATGTGTGAGGAGACTCAAAATAATGATTTGAATTTATGAAATTATTTGTTATTTTTCATGCAGCATGGCTAATCTAGGTGGACAGGAGCATGATAATGCTCTTGTCAACCTACTGTGGACATATCCTAAAAGATCAGAGATAAAATCCTAAACTTGAGATTCTAAGGGTGATTTTAAATAGATTGAGCATGTGACTTTGAAATTTATCTGTATGTTAAACAAAGGGTCAAGTCCACATATAGATAAAAGGCTTAGAGTGTTAAGGTGTGGAGCTAAAAGCTTCACCAAAGGAGCACATTGCAAAAGTTACAGGTTTACACAGTCATCGGCGTTAGTCAGTAGCGACCGACGTCAGTCAGGAGCAGTTCAGGAGATGTCAGCGTCGACAGGAATCAGCCGATGTCGGTCACAGGCAAGCAAGCAGGAATCGACGTCGATTACCTGTGCGTCCAGAAAGCTATTTCTGTGGACAGAACTGAGTGTTTGGATGATGGGATTAAGTCATAGTCTTAAGTCCGTGTCTCTATCTTTAGTAAGACTATTTTAGAGCCCTTATTTAAGAGGCATAACTATTGGTTGTAAATGCATGCTCATGTTTCCTAATTATTATATATTAGGATAGATCTTCTTAGCTTATTGTAGAATGTTGAATTGAACAGTACAGAATTGTATATGTGAATCAATCCAGGTTGTTGGAGTTGATTGTACTTGAGAGAGAGATCTCTTGAGGGAAAGAGATCTAGAGAGAGATATGTACATCTAAGAGAGGTGTGGAAGAAAAGAAGTTTCTTCAATTGTATTCCTTCTGTAAAGAGTTTAATACAAGTTTTCAGGGTGGTTTCTTGTATCTCTTGTTCTTTGTTATTATCCGATTCTAGTTACTTATCATTCTGGTTAATTTCGCGTTTATTGCTTTCATAAGTGTAATCAACATTTTTGGTTGATCTCCAACAAGTGGTATCAGAGCTCAGGTTGACTAACAGGTGTTTTAGATCTGGTTAGTGTGTATTGAATACAGGGTACTCACAAGGTTTCTGCAGGGATTTTTGTTTGAGTGGGAGAAGCAATGGCAGAAGAAAGTAAACTGAGAATGGAGAAGTTCAATGGAAAAAATTATCAACATTAAAGAATGCAGATAGAGGATTATCTATATCAGAAAGATCTATACTTACCATTAGGTGGGATTGCAAAGAAGCCCATAGACATGGATGATGAAGAATGGGAAGTTCTTGATAGAAAGGCTCTAGGGTCTATAAGATTGAGTCTGGCATCTACTGTGATATCTAATTTATCACAGGCAAAAACAACGGTAGAGTTGATGACTACTTTAGCAAATTTATATGAAAAACCCTCAGCTTCTAATAAGATATATCTTATGAAGCAGTTATTTAATTTGCGTATGCAGGAAGTTGGATTTGTATCTAATCATCTAAATGATTTCCATGGAATTGTAAATCAATTAAGTTCAGTCAAAATAGTGTTTGATGATGAAATTAAAGCTCTTTTAATATTATGTTCTTTGCCTGAAAGCTAGCATAGCTTAGTAATGGCAGTTAGTAATACTGCATCTGCTTCAAATATTTTAAAAGTAGAGGATGTTATTAGTGTAATCTTGAATGAGGAAATTCACAGGAAAAGCATAGAGGAAACATCAGGGAACACTTTAAGTTTTGAGAGTAGGGGAAGGCAGAAAGAGAAGAGCAAGAAAGGGAGATCAAGGTCTAAGTCAAAGGTGAGAGGTAGATCCAAATTCAGAAATGGCAAGAAGCCACAATGCTGGAATTGTGGAAAGATAGGGCACATAAGCAGAGATTGTTGGTCAAAGCCTAAGGAGGACAATCAGCACGAAGGAAAAGAAGAAGCAAAGGTTGCAGGTATTGCACAAGATGCTTTAATATTCTCTTTGCATAATAATATAAAATCTTGGGTTTTAGATTCTGGTGCATCTTTTCATGCTACCCCTAATAGAGAATATTTTAGTGACTATGTCCATGGAGATTTTGGAATAGTTTACTTAGGGGATGATGAGCCTTGTAAAATTATTGGCAAAGGAAAAGTGTAGCTGAAAATGTAGAATGGCAACACATGGGTGTTGAGAGACGTCATGCATGTTCCTAGCTTGAAGAAGAATTTGATTTCTATAGAAAAGTTAGGGGATGAGGGTTGTACAGTAACTCTCACAGTTGAATCTTGGAAGGTGACCAAGGGTGCACTTGTAATGGCCAGAGGTAAGAGAGTAGGTACTCTCTATTTATGTAATTATGTTACTAACAATTCTCCTTCTGTATTATCTACTTTAGATGTGGATGCAAAGTTGTGGCACTCAAGGCTTGGCCACATGAGTGAGAAGGGAATGTCAATTCTTAAGTCAAAAGGTAAGCTTTCAGATTTGAAAAGCATAGATCTGGATTTTTGTGAGCACTGTGTTTTTGGGAAATAGAAGAGAGTGAGTTTTCTCAAGATTGGGTCAACAAAGAAGAAGCATAAGTTGCAGCTTGTTCACACAGACGTGTGGGGACCAGCTCAGGTTGCTTCTATTGGAGGATCACAGTAATATGTTTCATTCATAGATGATGCTACAAGAAAGGTATGGGTCTATTGTATTAAGAAGAAATCTGATGTATTTGAGACTTTTAAGATTTGGAAAGCTATGGTTGAGAATGAAACAGGCAGAAGATTGAAGTGCCTGAGATCTGATAATGGTGGTGAGTTTTATAGCCATAAGTTCAATTGGTATTGTTAAATGCATGGAATCTGTAGGCAAAGGACAGTTCTAAGGACACCTCAGCAAAATGAAGTTGCTAAAAGAATGAACAGAACAATAATGGAGCGTGCAAGGTGTATAAGATTGCATGTTGGTTTGTCGTTAGAGTTTTGGGTAGAAGCTGTTGACACTGTAGTGTACCTGATTAACAAAGGACCCTCTACAGCTCTGGATGGTGGAATTCCAAAAGAGGCATGGACAGGTAAAAAGGTAGATCTCTCATTTCTCAAAGTTTTTGGTTGTGAAGCCTTTGTGCACGTTGATAAGGAAAATAAAAAGACGTTGGATGCTAAGTCTATGAGGTGCACATTTATTGGCTATGGCTCTGATGATTTTGGATTCAGGTTTTAGAATCTAAGAACTAACAAGATAATTAGGAGTCGTGATGTTGTTTTCAATGAAAAAGTGATGTATAGTGATCAGCTGAAGAAGCTGAATCAATCTGGGCAGAGCAATGGAGAATTGGATGAGGTGGCGGTCCAAAATGAGCTCACGAGAAAAATTAATCACAGAAAGGAAAACACAGAGACCGATGTCGGCCAAGTAGGAACCGGCGTTGGCAAAATAGAAATCAATTTCAGTCATACAGTGACCGACGTCAGCCAAGAAGGAACCGACGTCGGCTAGGCAAAACCGACGTCAGCCAGTTACAGGCCTGGAAGTGACCGAGGTCGGTCACTGTCAGAGAATTTGGGCGGATAGCATGTTGTGAATGAGTCTCAGACGCCCATCAGGAGGTCAAAAAGGATAAGTAAACTTCCAATTTGATATTCTCCTTCATTATTCTATGTATTGCTAACTGATGGTGGAGAACCAGAGAGTTTTGAAGAAGCAATACAGGTAGAATCCAAGAATCAGTGGGAGCGTGGCATGGTTGAGGAAATGGAGTCCTTGAAAGAGAACCAAACATGGGATTTGGTTGAGTTGCCAGCAAGAAAGAGGACACTGAAGAACAGATGGACCTACATATTGAAGGAAGGTGAGAATGGACAGATGAGATATAAGGCCAGGTTGGTAGTGAAAGGATTTTCACAAAAGCCAGGTATTGATTTTGGTGAGATTTTTTCTCCTATTGTTAAAATGACTTCTATACAGACTGTATTGTCTTTAGTTGCTATTGAGGATTTGCATCTTGATGTTAAGACAGCATTTTTTCATGGAGATTTGGATGAAGAAATATATATGGATCAGCCGGAAGGATTCGAGGTCAAAGGTAAGGAAAAGCTAGTGTGCAGATTGAAGAAAAGCTTGTATGGCCTCAAGCAAGCTCTTAGACAATGGTATTTGAGATTTGACAGGTTTATGACTGAGCATGGCTATAGTAGGTGTCAATCTGACCATTGTGTGTATTTTAAGAGATTGAATAATGGTAGATATATTATTCTATTGTTATATGTAGATGATATGCTGGTTGCAAGATCACACATACAGGATATCTCTGAGCTTAAGGTGAAATTAGCTCAAACATATGCCATGAAGGATTTGGGAGTAGCAAAGAAAATCCTTGGCATGAGCATTAAGAGAGACAGGAAAAATCACATGTTGATTTTGTCTCAAGAAGATTATGTGAACAAGGTGTTGAAACGGTTCAATATGTAGGATGCAAAATCGGTAAGCACACCTTTGGCTGGACATTTTAAGTTGAGTAAAGAACAATGTCCTAATTCACATGATGAGGTAGAGTACATGAGTAGAGTTCCATATTCTTTCACAGTAGGGAGTTTGATGTATGTAATGGTGTGTACTAGACTGGATATTGCCCAAGTAGTGGGAGTTGTAAGTAAGTATATGGCCAATCCAGGAAAGGAACACTGAAAAGCAGTTCAGTGGATCCTTAGATATCTGAGAGGAACCAACAGTAGGGTTTTTTGCTATGGAGGTTCAGATACTTCTCTACATGGTTATGTAGATTTAGATATGGCAGGTGATTTGGATAGCAGAAGGAGCACCACAGGATATGTTTTCACTGTTGGTGGAACGACGATTAGCTAGATATCTAAGTTGCAGAAGGTTGTTGCCTTGTCAACTACAGAAGCAGAGTATATTGCAATCACAGAGGCTAGCAAAGAGATGATATGGATGACACGGTTCATGGAAGAGCTTGGAAAGGAGCAAGAGAGTTGCAGATTATACAGTGATAGTTAGAGTGCAATTCATTTGGCTAAGAATTCAGCCTTTCATTCAAGAACAAAGCATATACAGCTTAGGTACCACTTCATAAGACAGGTATTGGAGGATGGTGAGTTGAAGCTGGAGAAGATCCATACAGATAAGAATCCTACTGATATGTTAACCAAGCCGATTAAAAAAGAGAAGTTGAATCTTCATTCAACTTCTGTTGGTCTTCATGATTGAGTTGAAGATGGAGGAGCTAGAAGATGTTGTTGTACAGGTACTGGTGCAACTATTTATCTCCAAGTGGGAGATTATTAAGGTGTGGAGCTAAAAGCTTCACCAAAGGAGTGCATTACAGAAGTTGCAAGTTTACACAGTCACCGGCGTCGGTCAGTAGCGACTGACGTCGGTCAGGAGCAGTTCAGGAGATGCTGGCGTCAGTAGGAATCGACTGATGTCAGTCACAGGCAAGCAGGCAGGAACTGACATCGGTTACCTGTGCGTCCAGAAAGCTATTTCTGTGGATAGAACTAAGTGTTTGCATGATGGGATTAAGTCATAGTCTTAAGTTTGTGTCTCTATCTTTAGTAAGATTATTTTAGAGCCCTTGTTTAAGAGGCATAATTATTGGTTGTAAATGCATGCTCATGTTTCCTAATTATTATATATTAGGATAGATCTTCTTAGCTTATTGTAGAATGTTGAATTGAACAGTACAGAATTGTATATGTGAATAAATCTAGGTTGTTGGAGTTGATTGTACTTGAGAGAGAGAGCTCTTGAGGGAAAGAGATCTAGAGAGAGATTTGTAAATCTGAGAGAGGTGTGGAAGAAAAGAAGTTTCTTCAATTGTATTCCTTCTGTAAAGAGTTTAATAAAAGTTTTCAGGGTGGTTTCTTGTATCTCTTATTCTTTGCTATTATCTGATTCTAGTTACTTATCATTCTGATTAATTCTGTGTTTATTGCTTTCATAAGTGTAATCAACATTGTTGGTTGATCCCCAACATAGAGGAAGCTAATAAGAGTCATTTATTTGGGCACAAGTCATGTAGTTTAGGATGTGTCAATAAATAACATTATGAAGTACCTATGACTAGATTTATGTGTATAAATTTTCCACCCCTCCCCCTTATTTTAGTGATAAAATTTGTTAAAGGGGAAATAATTTTAACCCAAGTGTGTATAACACTCTTTTTCTTTTAAATACTTTTTCAATTATGCAAGGCGCTCAAATTTAACAAACCCTACAACACACGAAGTAATCATTTTGTCCACTTTGAAATTTAAAAAATCTTAACTTTTTAATTTGAAATTTTAAAAGAGAGCAACAAAGGATTACATTTGTATGTAGGTGAAACCAAACTTCCCTGTAACCTATAATTGATGATGGAAAAAATTTCCCCCTTGTTGAGACATTTGGAGAATGGCAAATAGAGAGTGATCAAGTCACAATTTCAAATAACTAATCAAGTTATCGAGTTGGAAAGATGCATTATTCTAACTTTACTGAATAGGAAATAGTACCCAATGATCTAATCCAAAAGGTGGAACCACAATGGGTTTGTTATAAGTGATGCCAAAGTTGTTGAGTGTCACTAGACTCGAATGTACATCACATAAAATAGAAGATGGAACCAAATAATGGGTTCACTATAAGTAATGACATTGATGTTGAGTGCCATTGAACCTCAATGTACATTCATCATAATAGATCAATTCACACCACTGTAGACGGATCTAAATTTTATTTGTATGATCAAAAGAGAATGAAGAATATTCATGCTCCCATCATGATCAAATTGATCATAGATTTGAATTGAAATGAATATTTTGCCTTTGAAATTATAGCTTTAAACTTTAAAAGATGTACACAAGTAAGTACCATGCCTCTTTGAACATTGAGTTTTAACTTTGAAAATGTATAAGTGAGCATGAACAAGTATCATTCCCCTTGAATTTGTACCATGTGATATAAAATGTCATGCACCTATATGCTCAATTGTAGCTGTATTTTCAACATATAATTTTGATATTATAAGTTCTTTGAATATGCTCATACATATGCATTCAATGAGGTATAATCTTGTGTTGGATACATATTTTTTAGGCTAATAAAATTACTTAGGCAGTCATGGGATTAAATCCCCTTCATTTAACAGTGAACCTCCCATACGTTTTATGTCTATCTAGTTTTAACTATTCATAAATTTTAGTTATTCATAATTTATATAAATTATTCATAGGATATACAAATTATGCACAAGTGATCTTATTTTGGTGTATTACTTTAATCACAAAGTTCATGAACCATAATAGAGTGATTTTGCAGAAAGTAAGCAATTGTTTCAAAGAATGTGTAAAGAAGTTTTGAGAAATATAGAATGAAATGACCAAAATATGTGAAAAGAAAGAAGTTGTACTTCACAAAAAGTAGTTTCACAAAGCTTATTGAATCCATACAAATAGATAAACATTCAAGATATGATAATTATTTTAGAAAATGATTAAGAAAAACTAGAATTCACGTTCAGATTCAAAGATAATACAAAGTTTAGCATTTTAATCTTCACAAAATGCACTAAATGATCTTCTTAGATGTAAAGTTTCAAAGAAATCAACTTCTTCTTATTCACTTTGAACCAATTTCATGCAAAAACATTCAAAAATATAAACACAAAGTTTTAGATTGAGTAAATATATTGCTTCAGTTACAATTGCTTTCCAACTATTACCATCCCTTGGCATGCAGACCTTCACTATTAATTATACTAATTCAGATGTCAAAATCAATAAGGAGACAATTCCTTGAATTCCCATGTGTTGTGATAAAAAATGAAAACCGTTGAGAGGTGTCCTCCTAAAATTTATCCTATGTGGTATGCAATGGTTGATGACATGTAGCACTTATTGGTTTCATTGTTTGAATCAAAAAAATCTCTTTGCATGCAACGCAAAGCTTGTTCAAGCAATTTATCTTTTACAAAAGGACTTCAAGTAATGGCATTTGTCCTAATTACTTGAGTCTTACATTTTACAAAGTAACTTACTTTTACAAGTAACTTCACTAAATGACATTACTTACAAAGTAATTACTTAAAATACCTTTTTTTTTTTAAAGAAGATAGAAGATGTTACTGAGAAGAGAAGCAATAACAGTCATTCCAAGTTGTGAAACTTTGATCTGCATTTTTCTCTATATCTGATATGTTGAGATATCATGAATTGGATTATTGCATCATCTGATTTGGAAACCAATTATCTTTTAGTTTCATATCTCAGTAATTCCCTTTCTAGCTTCCTGTAATAAGCTTTCACCTTCTCAAGTCTAGGTTCCAACCTTTTGACTTCTTGTTGACTTTTGATTAACTCCTTTATAAATTTTGTTGTGAAAGGAGTTGTGGATTTTTCAATTAAATGCTTGATTTTTTTATGGAAATATTCAGGTGTCCTTGATATTTTCTTAGACCAAACATTTGTGAGATAGAAGATGCAATCCTCTAGATCTACTTTCACATTACAAGCATATTCTTCTAGAGTCTTCATCTTTTCAAGCATTATTCCCAAAATGCACATGCAAAAAGATATAAGATGTTCTTCTTATTTTTCTTTCTTTATTAACCCTTACAGAACAATTTTTTCTTCAATATCAGCTTGAATGCCTAGGAATTTAGAAAACCACTTCTGTGTAGTTTCCAACATTTTCTCTTTTCACTCATCAAATATCTTATCCTTGTCCCTAGTTTCCTTTACCTCTATTATTATTTTTTGATCAAATGCAACTCTTGAAAGTAATGATTATTATGGAGCAAATCTTACCACCTTGGCAATTATTTCACACAAGTTAGCAACTTGTTCCTTCAACTTAGTTTTATCAACTTTCTCCTCATCAAGCTTCTAGAAAAGAGTATTGATTAGGGTTAGTGTGTCCTATTTCAAGCCCTCTATAGTGACTTATCCAAGGGATACCTTTGTGACTGTTAAGTCTTTTTTAGTGACTTCACCTTTATTTTTTCCCTATGGAGGAACTGATATCTCTACAAATTTCTGGCCTGAAGGTTCAATTATCAACTTAAAAGTCATGTTAGCACTTTTAGGCTTTTTACCCTTACGATCAAGACTTCTCAGAAGCTGTAAGTCTATCCCCTCTAAGTTGATTTCTTCTTTAGACTCAGGAGTAGTTTATAAATCCAACCATGAAGAGAAATCTATACCAATTGAAGTGGATGAATGTACTACCATTTGATGCTAATTATTTATTACCATTATCTACTGAGAAGGAACTGCTCGTATAATTGAAACATCTTGAAACACATTAGAAACTGATTGCTCATATTTTACTCTCCTTCTCTTTCTCTACCTCTACTTCTTTCACTAGTTCTTTCTATTTTTCTTTCTCTTTCTCTGTCTCTACCTCTTTCTTAATTTATTTCTCCTTCTCTTCCTCCTTCTCTATAGGTTCAATTGTTATTTTTTGGTGAGATACCTCCTGAGATGCATTCACCTCTCCAAAAGTTACCTGCTCTAGATCTTTTTGGACATGAAGAGAGGGAATGGTGGGTTGATCCTCAAAAGGAGGTGGAGGAGGAGTAGTAGGTAGAGTGGATGAAGGTAGAAGAGGAGGAATGTTAGTCTCCTTCTAAATAGGTTTTTCATAGGATTTGAGGCTTGGATACTTTGGGGGTGGCATGAGTGTGGAAGGATTCACATCTTTCATTACTAGTTGTGTCAGTTCCTTTTCCTTCACCGATAATGAAGATGAAGATGTGGTCGATGTAGTAGAAGGAGGAATAAAAGAAGGAAGAGTGGTAGAATTAGGTATCGTGGAAGTAGGAATGTTTGTGGAAGAGACCAAAGAAGATGCAAGGGTAACTAGTTGAACTTGTTCCTTTTCTTTCACCACAGAATATGTGTCATCAGCATTATTTTTCAATGACAAAGGGGGAGATAGTTGGAAATACTGTCATTGATGTCAAAGGTCTAGCATTGGTGATAAAGACCCCATTAAATTTAATGGTGTTTTTAATATTCATATCTTGGCTAATGTGTGTTAATATTTATTTAATATTAATGAATATATTTTTGGTTGCATATAAGTCAAAAAAGGGCCCATGGAGAAGTCAAAGAGTCATAGGGTAAAGACAAAGGAAGAATGGGATGCATTTTCTCATGAAGAGTCATCTTGAGGAATTCATGTTAGGTTGTGGAGCTAAAAGCTTCACTGTATGCAAACATGGAGGAGGTTGCTGAGTGTCACAGTCACCGACATCAGTCAGGCCAACTGACATCGGTCAGGGGTGGACAGGAAGCTACCAACATCAATCAGAGATCGGCTAATGTTGGTCACCTCCAGACTAACAGGGACCAATGTTGGTCGCATGTGTGGTTCCAGAACTGTTAGTTCACAAACAATTTATTAATGAACCGATTGTTTGCATGTAAAAGTATAATTTTAGTCTTGAGTTGTGTGTCTAATTATTGTAATTAGATGTCTAATTATTGTTTACATGGGATCTATATAATAGACTCATGGGGCTGTATTGTAAGCAAGGACAAGGAAGAGATCCTTCTAATTGTAAGATCAGGTTGATCTGCAGGTTGTGCATGATCATGTTACATCTACATGGTAAGTAAGATCATATGATTTGTAGGTTGTTGCAAGTTCAAGGGAGATCTAATTGGAGTACTTTGAGTACTTGTGTACTGGCAGTAGTGATACTGACTGGTGGAGGTGAACAAAAACTCTGTGTTAGAGTTGATTGTTGTGACCGTAATTGAGAAAAAGAACTCTTGATTGAGAATTATTGGGAGCCCTAGAGGTGTGGGAAGCCTCATAGGTGTGAGAAGAGTGTGGCATCTTCTTGATTGTATTTTCTTTCTGGATGAGTTGAATACAAGATTGTATTGTCTCTCAAATTCTGTGTTGTTTTTGATTTCTTGTTACTTGTTATTTCTGGTTAAATTCTGTGTTTAGTTGCTTATACAAGGTAATCAATTGTGCTCCTAATCCTGACAAAGTGGTATCAGAGCTAGGGTTGTAGGGTCACAGAGCCTAGTTGGAACAAGGTTACTAACACCTTGGTTTCAGAGTGTGTTAAGTGTTTGTTGATTACAGGTCACTCTCAAGGGTTTCTGATTGAGTGGGAGTATAGCAATGGCAGAAGAAAGTAAGCTAAGAATGGAGAAGTTTAACGGCAAGAATTATCAATTATAGAGGATGCAGATAGAAGATTATCTGTATCAGAAATATCTATACTTATCATTGGGTGGGGTTGTAAGTAAGCCCACGGATATGAAAGATGAAGAATGGAAGGTTCTTGATCGGAAGGCTCTGGGATCTATAAGGTTGAGCCTGGCATCGTCTGTGATTTCCAGCTTATCATAGGCTAAGACAACGATAGAGTTGATGGAATCTTTGGCAAATTTATATGAAAAACCCTCAGCTTCGAATAAGGTATTTCTTATGAAGCAGTTATTTAATTTGCAAATGTTGGAAGGTGGATTTGTACACAGTCATCTTAGTGATTTCCATGGTTTGGTAAACTAGTTAGTTTCAGACAATATTGTTTTTTATGATAAAATTAAGGCTCTCTTAATCTTATGCTCATTAACTAAAAGTTGGGATAGTTTGGTAATGGTAGTTAGTAATACTGCGTCTACTTCAAATATCTTGAAAGTGGATGATGTTGTTAGTGTAATCTTGAATGAAAAAAATTGCAAAAAAAGCACAGGTGAATCATTAGGAAATGCTCTAAGTGTTTAAAGCAGGGGAAGGCAAAGAGAGAAGATCGAGCAAGGGAGATCAAGGTTCAAGATAGGTAGGAGATCCAAGTCCAAGTATGGCAGAGTAATCTGCTGGAATTGTGGAAAGGCAGGGCACATAAAGAAAGATTGTAGGTCGGTTGAAGATCAGCATGAAGGAAATGAAGAAGCAGATGTTGCAAATATTATTGCACAGAATGTTCTTGTATGTTTCTTAGATAAAGTAGAATCTTGGGTGTTAGATTCTAGTGCCTCTTTCCATGCAACCCCAAATAGAGCATCTTTTCATGAATATGTCCAGGAAGACTATAGAGAGATTTATTTAAGGGATGATAAGCCTTGCCAAATGGTTGGCAAAGGGAAAGTGTAGCTGAAATTGTAGACAGGCAACACATGGGTGTTGAAGGAGGTCATGCATGTCCCAGACCTGAAGCGAAACTTGATTTTTGTTGGAAAGTTGGGTGATGAGGGATGCACAGTAACTCTTATAGCGAACTCTTGGAAAGTTACCAAGGGTGCACTTGTTTTAGCAAGAGGTAAGAAAGTAGGTACTCTTTGTCTATCTACTTGTATTATTGATTCTCCTTCTGGTTTATCTACTTTAGTTGTAGATTCAAAGATGTGGCTTCATAGACTTGGTCACAAAAATAAGAAGGGGATGCATGTTCTTGAGTCAAAGGGTAAAAGTTTAGATTTGGGAAGCACAGATCAAGATTTCTGTAAGCAACAGAAGAAAGTTAGGTTTCTTGAAACTCATGCCACAAGAAAAGATTGGGTCTATTGCACAAAAAAAATTTGATGGTTTTGACAAGAACAGGAAAGCCTTGGTGTTCAAGGAGAAGATGACAGACAAAAATCAGTCACAGGGGCTGAAAAATTCTGAGTAGGGCAGTTTGAATAAGGGTTTGATTCAAAGTAAGCTCATAGGTAAAAAGTCATCACTCAGGCAAACATAGTTACTGACATCAGTCAGGTGGAACTGACATCGAACAGTCAGGTACCGACGTCAGTCATGTGCAGATCAGAGTCGGTGGTGTCGGGTAGGTGGCGACTGACATCAGTCAGGGAACCATCGTTGGTGACCAGGTGGACACCGATGTCAGTTAGGAAACTGACATCGACAGTAAGGTCAGTCGCATGGAACTGACATCGATTGGATGCAGACTGGGTGGTGAGCGACATAGGTCACTGAAACAGATTTTAGACAGATAGAAAGCTATCAAGGAGTCTAAAATGCCCATGAGGAGGACTGAAGGGGTAAGTAAGCCTCAAATTTGTTGTTCCCCTTCTTTAGATTACTTATTGCTCACTGATGGTCAAGAACTAGGAAGTTTTAAAGAAGCAAAGCAGGTAGAATCTAGGAAATAGTGGGAGCATGGCATGAATTCCTTGGAAGAGAACCAAACGAGAGTTTTGGTAGAGTTTCCAGCCGGAGAGAAAGCACTAAAAGACGAAGGGATTCTCAGGTCAAAGAAGAGAGAGAATGGACACGTGAGATGGAAGGCCAGGGTATATGGTCTTGAGCAAGTTGCAGGACAATAGAAGTTTAACCATTGTGTTTACTTTACCAGGTTGGATAATATTAGCTACATTATCCTGTTACTGTATGTGGTGTGTATGTTTGTTGCAGGGTCACACATGTAGGGAGTTGTTGAGCTAAAGGTAAAGTTAGTTCAGAGGTATGTCATGAGGATTCTGGGAGCAGTAAGATTCTTTGGCATGAGTTTTCCTAGAGACAGGGATGATCACAGGTTGGTGTTGTCTTAGGATGATTGTGTGAATAAGGTAGTGGTGAGGTTCAAGATGTGGGATGCAGAACCAGTTTGCACACCTATGGATGGACAGTTCACAAAATAGTGTCCTGATTAGACTTGAGTTTACCCAAGCAGTAGGTGTTGTCAGCGAGTTTGGGGTCAATCCAGAAAAAAAGCACTAAAAAGTTATTTAGTGGATTCTCAAGTATCTAAGAGGGACTAGCAGTAGGTATACATGCGATGCAGGGTCAAGCACTTCTTTACATGGGTATGTAGAATTAGATGTGGCAAGGGACATGGATGGCAGGCATTGCACCACAAGATGTGTGGTGGTTGGTCTTCAAGATTGAGCTTGAAGAAGGATACAAGACAAAAAACAAATTAGACGATGTACAGGTACAGGTGCAGCTATTTATCTCCAAGTGGAAGATTGTTAGGTTATGGAGCTAAAAGCTTCACTGTATGCAAACATGGAGGAGGTTGCTGAGTGTCACAGTCACCAGCATTGGTCAGGCCAACCGATGTTAGTCAGGGGTGGATAGGAAGCTACTGACATCAGTTAGAGATTGGCTGACGTCAGTCACCTCTAGACTAACAGGAACCGATGTCGATCACCTGTGCGGTTTTAAAACTATTAGTTCACGAATAGTTTGTTAACGAACTGATTGTTTGCATGTAAAAGGCTAATTTTAGTCTTGAGTTGCATGTCTAATTATTGTAATTAGATGCCTAATTATTGTTTACATGGGATCTATATAATAGACTCATGGGTTTGTATTGTAAGCAAAGACAAGGAAGAGATTCTTCCAATTGTAAGATCAGGTTGATCTATAAGTTGTGCATGATCATGTTAGATCTACATGGTAAGTAAGATCATTTGATTTGCAGGTTGTTTCAAGTTCAAGGGAGATCTACTTGGAGTACTTTGAGTACTTGTGTACTGGTAGTAGTGATACTGACTAGTGGAGGTGAACAACTCTGTGTTTGAATTGATTGTTGTGACCGTAATTGAGAGAGAGAACTCTTGATTGAGAATTATTGGGAGCCTTAGAGGTGTGGGAAGCCTCATATGTGTGAGAAGAGTGTGGCATCTTCTTGATTGTATGTTTTTTTTGGATGAGTTGAATACAAGATTGTATTGTCTCTCAAATTTTGTGTTGTTTCTGATTTCTTGTTACTTGTTACTTCTGGTTAAATTTCGTGTTTAGTTGCTTATACAAGGTAATCAATTGTGCTCCTAATCCTGACAATTCCAAGAGTCACCATGTGAAGACAAAAGAGGGTATGGCACATTTTTCATGAAAGGACACTTTGAGGAATATGAAAATTCACCAAGATAAAGACAAAAGATGAAAGGATGCATTTGCTTATGAAGAGTCACCATGTAACTTTTCAAATGCAAGGATATGAAGGGTTATGTAAGTTTGGCACCATTTTCCATGAAGATTGAAGGGTTAAAAAGGGTGAATGCCAAAGGTCATTTGGAAAGCTATAAATAAAGGCTTGATAAGCCATTTGTAATATGCAAGAGAGTGCATGGTTTGTATTTTTTTTAGAAGAGAGAAAAGCATGAGATATTGTTGAGTTTTATCATTTGTTGAGTAAGCAGCATTGAGAGATAGTTGTGTTTTATAGAAAAGAGGGGTCAATGTTCCTGTGGGTTGGTGCTCAAAAATCTTTGCAAGGGGTTGGTGCTCCTGTGGGTTGGTGCTCACAAATAGTTATTGTATTGGTGTCCAGTAAATGGGTTGGTGCTCTTACAATTTGTTGTTATCAAACTTTGTAATTTGATTTGGTGCTCATTCATAAACTTGAGATTGTTCTTTGTGGTTTTTTTCACTTTGGGTTTCCACGTAAAAATTTGGTCTCTCTCTTTCTCTCTTATGTGGTGCATGTTATTATTTTAATTTTATGGCATATCTTGAATATGTGATTAAGTGATTAAAGAAAAGAAATCAGATTAAGTAAAAGATATATAATATACATATTCACCCCCCCCCCTCTCAGTATATTTTGTGCTTAACAATTGGTATCATCTTTTTTTGGCAAGTGAAAATAATGCTAAAGCCTTAAATGTTATTTTATGTGGTTTATGTGAATTAGAATTTGTTAAAGTTATGTAATGTAAATCTATTCATGAAACTTCGGTAAAACTTGAGAATATTTACAAAGGCGATGGAAAGGTTTAGCAAGCTAAGCTTCAGACTTTTAGAAGATAGTTTGAGAGTTTGAAGATGGAAGAGGAAGAAAATATAGCAAGTTACCTTTTACAGGTTGATCAAATAGTCAATCAGATTCAAGGTCTTAGAGAAAAGTTAGAAGAACCAATTGTGGTACAAAAAGTTTTGAGATCTCTACCATGGAGATATGATGCAAAAGTTTCAGCAATTGAAGAAATGAATAATTTAGTCAAGCTAAAGATGAATGAGCTACATGGTTTTTTTACGGCATATGAGATGCAGACCGAACAAGATAAACCCTCAAAGAGAGAAGTTGCTTTCAAGACATCAAAGAAATATAAGACTAAGATTTAAGAATCAAGTGATAGTTCTGGTGATGATGAAGATGACAACAGAGCTCTATTCATTCCCAAGCTGAGAAAGGGCATGGGTAAAGATCAAGGAAAATTACCTTTTAAATGTTTTAATTTTAGAAAGATTGAACATTTTATAGCTAAGTGTCCAGATAAGGGTAATGGTGATAATGAAGAAGAAAAGTCTACATATAAGAAGAATTTTAAAGAAAAATTCAAGAAGGGATTTGAGAAGAAGAGTTTATATTCTAAAGATCCTAGCTCAGCTAAAGATAGTGGAGTTAGTGATTCAGAAAAAGAAGAGATTATATTCATGGCCATACATGAAGATGCCTCCATAAACACAAGTACAGATGATCAAGAATAAGAACAAGATGAAGTTAAAGTGAATCTAGAAGGAGAACTCATTTGTGCCTAAGAAGATTTAAAATCTCTTGAGAAGAAGAATCGAAGATTAAAGCCCCAGATCGAGAAAAATTAAAAAAAATCAAAGGAAATAATTGAAAATCTACAAGCACACTTTGAAGAAGCCAAGAAGAATAAAAAATATCTAATGGCACAGTTTCAAAAATTAAGTGAAGAATGTGAAAGGTATGTTATTTAAATTGCTTCTTTAAAAATAGATCTTGAGAAAACAAATAAAGCAATCAATGATAGAGTAGCCAATGATTCAAAATTTGAGACTAGCACTAATATGTTGAGTAAGATATTAGAAATTCAAAGATCAATGTCAGATAAGATAGGTTTCATATTTGAAAAATAGAAAGGGGAGGCCACTACTTTCATAGACAAGGTTAACATAAAAAAATGAAAGAGCTATGTTGAAGCTCTTACAAAAGAAGAAATAAAAAGGGAAGAAGTTAAGAATACAGATGACATCTCAAACAAAGAAAGCTAGAAGGAATAGAGCTACAAAAGATGATCAGGTCATAGATACATAAACAAGTCCTATTTTTATGGTTACTATTTTTATTGTAATGGATATGGTCATAATAAAATAGAATGTCGAAAAAGGGCTAATAATTTTAGAAATAAAGAGAAGGAAACTCATGCAAAGTCAAGCAGAAGCCACAACTCTTTTGCTCCTCTATTAGGCTTTAATGAAGAGGCCATAATATGTTACAAGTGCAACAACTTTAGATACATATCCTAGTACTATATAAATGTGTTCGATTCAGTCAAGAAGGACTAGAGTTTCAAGGCTCCATTCATCAAGAAGAAAGTTTAGACAGGTTCATGGTAAAAGAAACAACCTAAAAAATCTATGTTGGTATAGATAGCTTTGCATGTAAGAAATGAAGAAAAGCCATGGTTCATTGACAATGGATGTTTGAGGCACATGATAGGAGATAAGAGCAAGTTCATAACCTTGAATAAGATCAGTGGTGGCATAGTAAAATTTAGAGATAATACTACTACCAGAATTGTCGAAAAAGGTACACTAAGTTTGGATAATGGTAAAACTAAAATTAAAAATGTTTTGTATGTAGAAGGTCTTAAGCATAATCTTTTGAGTGTAATTCAAATGTGTGATCAGAAGCACACACTAAAGTTTTATGTAGAAGGTTGTGAAATTAGGAGAAAATATTTAGATGTGTTGATTGCAGATGTTTAGAAAACAAGCAATAATTTGCATATGCTATTAGACATCAAAGGTCAAAGATGTTGTTTGAGTCAGATTGAAGAAAGTTGTCTATGGCACAGGAGAATGGGACACATAAATTTTGACAATTTTGTCAACATCAGCAAGAAGTAAGCAGTCAGAAATCTCCAAAGATTACAAAGCCATCCAACACGCTTTGTGAACCTTGTCAGCATGGGAAGTAGGCTAGATGGTAGTTCAAAATAAAAGAGTACTTGACCACTAAGATATTAGAGCTTTTTCACACCGATGGACCTATGAGAACTCAAAGTCCTCAAGGTGAGAAATATTTCATGTTGATTGTTGATGATTTTTCATATATGACTTGGGTAATATTTTTAAATAAAAAATTAGAAACTTTCAAACATTTCAAAGCATTAGTTGATAATGAAATCAGTTTGTAGATTAAGTGTCTAAGATCAGATCGATGAAGAGAATTCATGTCAAATCTTTTTATTGAGTTTTTTGAAAACCATGGAATAAAGAGACATTATTAAGTAGCCAAAACTCCATATCAAAATGAAGTAGTTAAACAAAGAAACAAAATAGTTCAGGAGATGGTGAGGATAATGCTAAATGAATCCAAGATACCAAATAAATATTAGAGAGAGGTAGTTTCTATAGTAGTGCATATTTAGAATAGATCATTATTGAGAGTCAATAGTGACAAGACTCCTTATGAGTTATGAAAAAATAAATCAGTAATAGTTGATTATTTCAGATTTCTTGGCAGCAGATGCTTCATAAAGAGAATCGATGAAAAACTTAGTAAGTTTGAATCCAAAGAAAATAAATGTATATTTCTTGGTTATCTTTTAAAATTAAATCTTATAATTGTTATAACAAAAGAATCAAAAAAATAATTGAAAGTGCAACTGTCAGGATAGAAGAAGATGGAACACAAAGAATCAGTGATCCAGTAGACATTCCTAAAATCATTGAAGAGGAAGATTTTGAAGAATTAGATGAAGATGAGAAGAAGGAGAAAAAGGACACCAAAACCCCATCCAAATATTTTCAAAAAAATCATAATGAAAGTGATATCATCAGGGACATAAATGAAGAAATTCACACCAGAATAATGATGATAAGTGAATCTGAGCAAATTAATTTTTCTTTATTATCCAAAATTCAACCTAGAACTTTTTTAGAAGCTAGACATGATAAGCATTGGATTAAGGCAATGGATGAAAAATTAAATTATATATAAAATAATGATACTTGAGAATTAGTGCCTAGACCAAAATATCACAATGTGATAGAAATAAAACGGGTTTACAGAAATAAGTTGAATTAAAATGAAGAAGTGACTAGGAATAAAGTAAGATTACTATGTAAAGGATATGCTTAGATTGAGGGAATAGATTTTGCAAAAACTTTTTCACTAGTAGCAAGGTTAGAGGCTATTAGAATGTTGCTTTCATGTGTAGTGTTTAAAAATCTCAAAAGTGTTTCATATGAATGTAAAATTTGCCTTCTTAAATAAGAATCTAGAAGAAGAGGTCTACATTAAGCAGCCTAAGGGATTTATTCTCTCAAATATTAGTAGTCATCGATGCAGATTGAAGAAAACATTGTATGGATTGAAACAAACTCCTAGAGCTTCGTATGCAAGACTTGATAAGTACCTATAGGATCAAGGTTTCAAAAGAGGATTTGTTGACAGTAATCTCTATATCAAAATAGAAGGTGAGCATCAATTGATTGTTGTGGTATATGTTGATGACATCATTTTTGGAGGAAACATTGAAAAGATGACAAAAAAATTGATAATATGCAAAAAAAAATTGAGATGTCTATGCTTGGAAAATTATCATTTTTCTTAAGATTAAAAATATTTTAGTCAGATAAAGGAATTTTCATATCTCAAAGTAAATATTCCAAGGAAATGTTGAAAAAAATTGTTTTTGAGGATTATGCATCAGTTGGTACACCAATGAGTACAGGGAATAAGGTCGGCAAGGATGAAGATTCACCTGTTATAGATTAATCTTTGTATAGATCTACGATTGGTAGTCTTTTATATTTGATAGCATCAAGGCCAAACATCATGATTGTAGTAAATATGGTTGTAAGATATCAGTCAAATCCAAAAGATAGTCATACTCAGTTGGTGGAGAGAATATTTAGATATATCAAGGGGACATTGGATTATGGATTATGGTATCCCATAGGAAGAGATTTCACTGTGGTTGCTTATACATATTTAGATTAGGTAGGTTGCTTGGATGAAAAAAAGATTAAAAGTGGAGGAGCTTTTTTTCTTGATGATAGCTTAGTTTCATGGCTAAGAAAAAAGCAGAATTCAATGTCACTTTCTACAACTGAAGTAGAATATATTGCATAGGTATCATGTTGTACTCAAGTGCTTTGGATGAAGCAAACTTTAGAAGATAATAAGGTAAAATATGATGAACCTATTTCTATTTTTTGTGACAACACAAGTGCTATTAATATTTCTAGGAATCCAGTGATGCATTTTAAAAAAAAACATATTCCCATTAGATATCACTTCTTAAGAGAGCAGGTTGCAAATCAATAGGTTAAGATGGAATATATCAGTACTACAAAGCAAATTGTAGATATTTTCACAAAGGCTCTTCCAAAATACACATTTGAGTATCTACGAGAGAAGTTGGGAGTAATTTCTTTTACTTCCTTCCATTGGGGATCAACATTAGTTGAGGGGGAGCTAAGTGTTAGGTCCAGGATAGGCCCTTTGTCATTGATGTCAAAAAGAGAGAAGAACAGGAATATGTATAGGTAAAAAAATAGGTATAGAGAATAGGTATAGGTTGCTACAATAAGGGAGAGTTACTGTATGTTTTTTAGATGGCAGTATGTGCAGGTTTCAGGATGTGGCAGTTTTGGTTTGAAGTTGTCATCAATGACAAATGGAGATATTGTTAAAAATATTGTCATTGATGTCAAAGGTTTATCATTGGTGATAAAGGCCTGAATTTAATGGTATTTTTAATATTCATATCTTGGCTAATGTGTGTTAATATTTATTTAATATTAACGAATATATTTTTGGTTGCATATAATTCAAAAGAGGGCCCATGGAAAAGTCAAAGAGTCATGAGGTAAAGACAAAACAAGAATGGGATGCATTTTCTCATGAAGCATCATTTTGAGGAATTCCAAGAGTCACCATGTGAAGACAAAAGAGGGTATGGTGCATTTTTCATGAAGGGACACTTTTAAGAATACAAAAAGTCACCAAGATAAAGACAAAAGAGGAAAATATGCATTTGCTTATGAAAGGTCACCATGTGACTTTTCAAATGCAAGGATATGAAGGGTTATGCAAGTTTGGTACCATTTTCCATGAGGATTGAAGGGTCATAAAGAGTGAATGTCAAAGGTCATTTAGAAATCTATAAATAAAGGCTTGAGAAGCCATTTGTAATATGCAATAGAGTACATGGTTTGTATTCATTTTAGAGGAGAGAAAAGTAGGAGATATTGTAGAGTTCTATCACTTGTTAGGTAAGCAACATTGAGAGTTAGTTGTGTTTTATAGACAAGAGGGGTTGGTGATCTTGTGGGTTGGTGCTCACAAATAGTTATTGTGTTAGTACTCAGTAAAGGGGTTGGTGCTCCTTCAAGTTGGTGCTTGCAAAATTTGTAATTTGAGTTGGTGCTCATTCATATACTTGAGATTATTCTCTATGGTTTTTCTTACTTTGGGTTTCCACGTAAAAATATGGTGTCTCTCTCTTATGTGGTGCACGTTATTATTTTAGTTTTATGGCATATCTTGAATGTGTGATTAAGTGATTAAAGAAAAGAAATCAAATTAAGAAAAAGATATATAATATATTGTTTCACCCCACCCTCTCAGTATATTTTGTGCTTAACAATAGTGGCCAATAATAATAAGAAAACCAACAGAGGAATGATGAACCTTTGAATGTAAATCATGTAAATCTACCAACTACAGGCATAACTCCATAAGAATCCATTTATCAGTAGGGTACCTTGGAAATTTGACTGGTGTCCCTGTGAAACCACCAACTCTAAGATATGTGAAATTCAAAAATTGAATGAAAATGTATCCAAAATAGAAAACTTCCTCTCAAGTTGCATCTGATACTCTTTTGGCCTTTATGGCAACATTAAATTTGCAGATGATTTCATAAAATAATCCATCATTGACCCACTTTTAGTGCATAACTCTTGTTAACATCGATTTCCCTAATGTATGCATACATCCAGGTGGAAAATCACTTACATTCTTCTCCCCATTAATTCTACACAACAATTGAGTGATATCATAAACTTCTTGAACCGAATCAGATCTTAGTATTTGCTTTTGGAATCATGAAGGATGCTTTAGTTTCCTTATATAATTAATATTCATCATCTTGATGCAATCTAATGTCTTATTCTCCCATTGGCTTTTATATTTATCCATTGATACGTCAACCACTTTATATCTCCTTGGGATCTTCAAATATTAATCAAAATATTGAACATCTAACCTTATCACTACATTATCATCAGTATCCTTTATTGTCTTGGTAAGAGAATCATAGTACTTAGCACACTCTAGGACACACTCAAGAAGTTATGCAGAACTTGAGAATGTTTTAGCTTGTAAGATCCAACTATTGGTCATTGCTTGCATGAGTGGTGTCTTGATTTTGGCTTTTGACCTTTCCAATAGCTCAGTTATAGAAATGTGTCCCATGCCAGTATCACTTATCTTAGATAAATTGGAATCAATACAAGACTCAATAAGATGTCCTTTGTATTCATACTTCATTTCTGCTTCCTTTGACTTGTCAAATCTCTTTGCCTTAGTCTTCCCTCTCCTGCTAGGTCCTAAAACCTCATCAAGTGATAACTCAGGAACTTCTTCAATCAGAGTTACTACTTCTTCTACTCTAGTTGTAGTTGCTTCTTCTGATCCTAACATTTATTATGACTGATATTAGGAAGCCTTTGTATATGCTCTATAAAACTCAATAAATGCTCCTATTGATTTAGAAAAGGTTGAGAATTGAGTCAAATTATGGTTTTGAGTATGACTTCTAAGTAAGCTTTAGATATAAGGAACTCTCAGAAGTAGAAAGCTTTGAAAACTCTAGAAAACTCATGCTAAATAATAGAATGTTCAAACCCCAGAAAGGTCTAGGAATTCATAAGTCTTTAGTCTTAGAAACCCCAAGTGAGTAATAAGCATTCACAATCTTAGGTCTCTTTGGACAAGTCACTCAGGTTTCTATGGTCAAGTTACTTGGGTTTGAAAACCTGACAAAGCAAAAGTAGTGAGTAATCGAAACCCTGAGGAAGTAAGCAATGGTTGAAAATCCGAGTAAGATGTTCTTTGAGAGATTCAGGTTTTTAGGGACCAGTTATTTAGATTTGGGACTCTGGGAAGCAAGCAGTTGTGAAAAGTCTGGGCAATACATTCTAGGTCAAATTTTAAGGCATCTAATAGGATAAATCAATGTTTTAGGATTTTTCTTAGGGTTTTTTCATGCAAAATGTCTCAAAAGGATTTTACAGGGTTTTACAACATCAATGCATGCAAAAAAAGAAAAATTGCAATAAATAATAGAGAAACTTTTAAAGTGGCAAATGAAAACTTACTAAGGGAAAAATGAAATGAACATCCAAAATGAAAACATGAAAACAAAGGAAAAACACTCTACATACCTCAACTATGAATAGGCTATGAAGAAATTGCTCAAAATCACTCCAAAAGTTCAAATTGTGTCGCTCAAGATTCATAGGGGTAGTAACTAGGTCAAAAAACTTGAAATCTAGGTAGCAAATGAGGTGGATTTTTCAAATATTTATATTAAACCATGCATTTATGATAACTAAGTGACATGTGGGAAGAAATTCATCCAAGCATTTTGACATTTGTTGGGTTTCATAAACTGCTTTGCTTAAGTTGGTCTATGAAGTTAAGTACCTTCAAAACCCCTATTTGGTCTATGTTTGTGAAGGTTTTGGACTTACAAACTTTGATGATTTTACTTATGACTTTGTGAAGTGTCTTTGAAATCCCAAATTGTTATAAGTAGTATTATACGGGTTTACGAAACTACTTTGCTTTGTTTTCACTAGAAGCAAAGTCATTAGTCAATTTTAGTTTGATCTAGACAGTGTAATTTAGGTTTATTGAGACATCTTACTTCAAATGGCATAAGTAAAGTAACTTTGGGAACCCAAATTGGCTCAGCAATGAATCCCAACACTTAGTTTTTTTTTGATATGTTGGAATGATGAACAAAATGGGTTTTATGAGGATGACCCAGATAGACATTTCTAAGCTTCTGGAGCAATTTGAAACAATTGTTAAAGAAAGCAATCATAATGAAAAAAACTAAAGACTAAGTCTTAATCAGGGGACTAAGTTTTAACAAGAACAAAAAAATCACAAAAGACAAAACAAAAATTTTAATAGGGGTAACCCAAAATTCCATGTGTGAAATTTTGGGGACACTAGCTGGCTCTGATTGGGGACATCTTTGGTTCTATCAGAAAGAAAGAAACAAGGATGAGATCCAAGTATCTATGGTTTTGAGTCTTGTCTATTGGTTATAAATTAATGTAAAATTTCAATCATGGAAAATCACAAAACAAACAAGTGAAAAAAGAAAAACAATTGTACAAAAGAAAAACTGAGGACTTGTTTATATACATACAAGTGTTACCCTACTAATAAATTATTGTAAAGCTTAAAGTTATACCCATTGTAAGGCAGTGATAGTTAAATTCCATCTTGATAAGCTAGGATGAAACTATCTTTTCCAATAACTTTTTTTATTGTGAAAGGCCCTTTCCACAGTGAATCAAATTTTCCATCCATCCCTTTTGGTTCATGTCGCTTATCCCATAGCAGGACCAGGTCACCAACTTTAAAATTCCTTTCTTTAGCCTTTTTGTCAAAAATATTCTTCACTTTCATCTGATGATTATCCAAATAGTCAACAACTTAAGTACACACTTCTTGCAGTTCAGATAAAAACATAATTCTCTTATCCAGTGAATCTCGATAAGTTACATATTCAATGGCCTTAGACAGTTATAAAGTAGGCAACTCTATTGTGATGGGTTTTCTAGGATCTACTCCATACAATAATTAAAATGGTGACATGCCAATGGATTTATTTGGAGTGATTTTGTCATCTCATAATGCATCAAATAATTTCTTGTGCTAGGTACGTTGATTATCATCCACTAGAGTGTGAATAATTGTTATCAAGTTCTTGTTACTTGAATCGGCTTGGCCATTCTATTGTAAAGCTTAAAGTTATACCCATTGTAAGGCAGTGATAGTTAAATTCCATCTTGATAAGCTAGGATGAAACTATCTTTTCCAATAACTTTTTTTATTGTGAAAGGCCCTTTCCACAGTGAATCAAATTTTCCATCCATCCCTTTTGGTTCATGTCGCTTATCCCATAGCAGGACCAGGTCACCAACTTTAAAATTCCTTTCTTTAGCCTTTTTGTCAAAAATATTCTTCACTTTCATCTGATGATTATCCAAATAGTCAACAACTTAAGTACACACTTCTTGCAGTTCAGATAAAAACATAATTCTCTTATCCAGTGAATCTCGATAAGTTACATATTCAATGGCCTTAGACAGTTATAAAGTAGGCAACTCTATTGTGATGGGTTTTCTAGGATCTACTCCATACAATAATTAAAATGGTGACATGCCAATGGATTTATTTGGAGTGATTTTGTCATCTCATAATGCATCAAATAATTTCTTGTGCTAGGTACGTTGATTATCATCCACTAGAGTGTGAATAATTGTTATCAAGTTCTTGTTACTTGAATCGGCTTGGCCATTCTATTGTAAAGCTTAAAGTTATACCCATTGTAAGGCAGTGATAGTTAAATTCCATCTTGATAAGCTAGGATGAAACTATCTTTTCCAATAACTTTTTTTATTGTGAAAGGCCCTTTCCACAGTGAATCAAATTTTCCATCCATCCCTTTTGGTTCATGTCGCTTATCCCATAGCAGGACCAGGTCACCAACTTTAAAATTCCTTTCTTTAGCCTTTTTGTCAAAAATATTCTTCACTTTCATCTGATGATTATCCAAATAGTCAACAACTTAAGTACACACTTCTTGCAGTTCAGATAAAAACATAATTCTCTTATCCAGTGAATCTCGATAAGTTACATATTCAATGGCCTTAGACAGTTATAAAGTAGGCAACTCTATTGTGATGGGTTTTCTAGGATCTACTCCATACAATAATTAAAATGGTGACATGCCAATGGATTTATTTGGAGTGATTTTGTCATCTCATAATGCATCAAATAATTTCTTGTGCTAGGTACGTTGATTATCATCCACTAGAGTGTGAATAATTGTTATCAAGTTCTTGTTACTTGAATCGGCTTGGCCATTCTATTGTGGATAGTAATTTTAAGGGTGATTTAATTCTATTTTGTGTAAGTAACAAAAATGAATTATTTCATCTAAAGAAAAATTAGTTGCATTATTTTTTACTATCTTGTGAAGAATACCAAATCTCACTACAATGTTTTCCTTGATAAAATCAAATACAACTTCAGAAGTGGCATGCTTGATAGGAATAGATTCTACCCACTTACTTAAGTAATCAATGGTGGTTAAGACATAATAATGGCCATCACTTTAAGAGGGATTCAACATACCAATAAAATATATGCCCCACTGGCGAAATGGTTCATTAATAATGACTGGTTTTAGAGGTAATGCTAGCAACTTTGGATATCCCACAAAACACTAACATGCTTGACATTAAAAAATCCAATCCAAAGTATCTTGGAAAAGAGTAAGTAAATATTACCTTGCTTAAAGGATTTTATGTGTTATAAATTGTGTTAAAACGTGAGCTCCACATGTTGTATCATGGAACTACTCCAGAAGTCTCTTTTGTTGTTCTTTGTCCACACAATGAAGGAAAAAACCATCAATTCCTCTTTTGTATAAACCATTATCCCAAAGGACGTAATCCTTTGACTTCAGCTTGATGGTCCATCTTTCTTTACGTGTAAGATGAGCTAGACATTTTCCATAAGTTAGGAAGAAAACAATCTTACTGTAGCATTCATCAACAAGATCAACAAAAAGAACCATAGGAAAATCTTCATCTAATTCATCTTGAAGCAAAAACACCGCCCTATCTGTTTCATCTAGTTCACTTTCTATCATTAGTTGCACAAGTCGCTTCCTCTCACTACCCTTGTTGATTTGATATCAAGATCAACCTCTTGAACTTTAGCCACCTAGGTGTCTCTCAGCAATCCCAACTCTTGCTATGTTAGAATAGATTTCACTACAGTATCAAGTACATATACTTTAATATGTTAAGACAAAATGTAGTACCTAAAGGCTTTACATGTTTTGACTACAACAAACATGTGTTTCTCTATTTGTGTATACTTTAGCTCATAACTTTTCAATGACTGGCTCTTAAAAGTTAAAGGATATTCAATATCCTCATCATTCTTTTGTAGAAGTATGGTTGACATGGTATGCTCAGAAAAGTAACAATAGAGAATGAATTCCTTACTAAAATCTAGGGATACCAACACTAGATCTTGAGCTATGGATGGTTTAATCCTTTCAAATGTCAACTTACCTTCATTATTCTAATTGAAGTCTTATTTCTTTTTCATTATGTTAGAAATGTGGTGAGTCAATTCAGCAAAGTTAGGAATGAATCTTCTGATGAAGTTGACCTTACCAAATAAATAATGTACCCTTTTCTTGGATGTAGGCATAGGTAAAATTTGAATATATTTCACCCTTTTTAGATCAATATTTGTTCCTTCCTTTGAGATGATGTGACCAAGAAGCTTCCTTTGTCACGACAAATATTTATTTATTAGGATTCAAAGAAATATCATGTTTCTTGCACTGGATGAGTACTTCTAAATCATCCAAGTGATTACCTCTCTTCTTGGAGAAGATTGTCAATCATTAATGTATTCAACAATACTCTTATTTTTAATATGTGCAAATGTTAGGTCCATTACTCATTGAAAACTTTCTCCAGCATTAACCAACCCAAAAGGCATCTTCTGATAGGCAAATGTCCCCCATGGTGTTGTGAAATTCATCTTGTATTGATCTTCTTCAACCACTTTTATCTGATTATATTTTAAAAATCAATCTAACATGGACAAAAATTTTGAGCCCATAACTACTTTCAAGATGTGATCCATAATTGGCAATGGATAATTATCTTTCAAATAAGCTTGATTCAAATTATGAAAATCAATGCATAGACATATATCTTCGCTTTTCTTTCTTACTGGGACATTGTCGGCTAACTATTCTGAATGATGAATGGGATAAATGATTTTAGCATCAAGTAACTTTTTTATTTCAGAAAAGATAGTACCTGAGATTTTTGGATTATGATGGAGTAGCTTTTTCCTGAAAGGCTTTACCTCTGGCTGAAGTGGAATGTAATGTTGTACTCATTTTGATTGAAAGGTCTTTAGGTCTTTATAGGACCAAGTGAACACATCCATGTATTTCCTAAAAATCTTATGAATGCTTCTTTTTCTTCTTGAGAACAACATTTTCCAATGTTGACAATCTTGGGCTCTTCTTTACTACCCAAATTAACCTATTATACTTCTGGAGAAGAAATCTCACCATACTCTTTATTTTTCTTTAGAAATGAATCATGCTTATCAAAAAAAAATTCTAAAAAAATAACCCTTTAGGGATTTTATTTCCTTTCAATTGAATTACTTCTTCATTATTATCATGTTCAAGGTCAGTATTACCTTTTATTGTCTGGTGTGAAAGTGAACTGCTTCCTTCAAAATACAATTCTTCAAAATTATCTTATTGTTCAAGGAAAGTAATTATTTATTTGTCATCATTGAATACTTACCATTGATTGACATTATCTAGAACTTTTGTATGGAAAACCATGTCTACTCTATAGTCACCTTATCAAAAAAGTGTGGGTTATTGATTTGTCATGAGCAAAGCTATAGTAACTGCAAAAGAATTAGCTCTAGAGTTTTGATCATGAGGAATGAAATTGATTAAAAATATTGCAAAATTAATTCTTGCACTCAAAACTTGATCACGGTAGTGCCTCAACTTATCCTTATTCACTTGGTATTATCCACCAAATTTGTCTCACTATTAACTCAGCATCTCCTTGTGCTTTAAGAAATCTCACTCCTTTTTGTTTTGCTTGTTCTTGTCCTAACAATAGTGTTTCATACTTTATTATGTTGTTAGTATTTTCAAACATAAGCTTGTAAGAGTAAGGATATACCTTACCATCTTGTGATATCAATACAACTCCAGTGTCTGAATCAAGAAAATAATAGCTACCATCAAATTCCAACATCCATATTTTCTCTTCTTCTTCTTGTGTATCGGGTTCTTGAATGTCCTTGCTCAATCAAGGTAATAGACTCCATGATCTAATTCTTCAAAAATAATCTATGATCTTGGATCATGAGAATTGTAAACTATTTATGTAGACTTCTTCTAAGGCTCAAGTTTTTTATTTACACCTTTGATTGGAATAGGAGCACATAACCAATCCATCTTGACTTCTCCACCAAGATCTTTGCAAAATTTTCTACTTAACAACATTCTATAAGAAATAGGAATATCTGCTACCAGAACTGTCATTTTAAGTCTTTTATCTGGAAAAGTGACTAGAACAACTTGAGCATCTTCAATTTATCTAATTAAGGGAACTTATCTCTTCATTAAGTAACATCTTCCTATTGACTTAGTTAAATTGAGACCAAGGACATCGGCTACTTTAGTTGGTATGACATTATCAGAAGCTCCAAAATCCAAAATATAGTTGCTTAACTTGAAACCATTAATCAATAGGGATACATAGAATGGATCAATTCTTTCAGATGTAGAAGTAGATGTGGGAAAAGTAGTTGTAGCATTATTTCAAAAATAAACTTGTTTAGGAGTAGGTAAGATACATTTAAAAGCATTGGTTGTATTGTTTAATCCTTTACTTTGTACATATTTGACTAGTTTATTCAACTGATCTGGATAAGACCCCAAGCATTTAGCTTCTGACATTTGAATCTTAGTTTTCTTGATGTAGTCAATAATGTTAAAGATAGATGTGGACAAAGTAGGATTAGCTTTGGATGTGTGAGTAATTGTCTTATGAGTTTGAGAAGAAGATGATGGTGCATTTTTATCTTTTAGAGCAATAGAAATGGGTAAAGGACTACGTCTTTAAATAATACTAATATATGGCCTAAAGTCTTCCTTATCTTTCCCTTGTTCTTTAGAAGGTCTTTCACCAGCTTGCTAAGTCTGTGACCTTGTAAACACTATAAAAGAGTGACTATGATATTCTTTAAGCATTTATTCATAATCACTTTCTGATTGATATTCAAGGTAGCCTATGTTGGAGTCACCAACAGGATCTACAAAGTCATCTTCATCAGCAAAACTTTGATCAAGGTCAGCAATGATATGATCTTCTTTGTTCATTTCAATGTAGTTATTTGGAGCATCTTCAATTACCATCTTTGTGGAGGTCCAACAATACAATTTCAATTTTGGTTATTAAAATTGTGTATAGGTACATTCCTTATAGGAGCAGCATGAGCACCTTAAGCAATCTACGTTTTGACTTGTAGCAAGTCATTTACCAATTTCTACAATAGGGGATCCATAGTGGTTTGCAATGTAGTTGAAGCAGAACTGTCCACATTGGAAGTTGTCTTTTCGATCTTTCTAGCCATGATAAGGTCATCTTCAACCTCTGCAGTAATGTTCTAAGCAGTTACTAAATTATTAGGATGTGCTCTATGTAACTGGTAGCTAACCTCTGGTAACTGAGTGTTAATGAAAAATCAATTTTAGTTATCACCAGTGGGTTAAGCAGCTTGCTGTATTTTATAGAGCAATCTATTAAACATAGTGATGAAATATTGCATGTGCTCATGTGGCTTTTTTTTAAGCTGAGTCAATTGGGTGAGCAAAGTGTGTGTCTTCATCATCTTTAAATATTTTTTCAAATTGCTCATGCATAGTGGCCTAATTGATTATGGTGCTAGATGCCAAATGATAAAACCATTCTGCTACTAAATCATGTAAGGTTTTAATGAAGAGTCTAACTAAGACATTTTCATGCTCAATGCCAATCACTCCATAGGTTACAAAGAAGGTAGCTAAATGCTCATCTGGACTTTATTTCCATCCCTTATGAACTTAGGAAAGTTCTTTCTTGACCCCTTAGACAATTCATATAGAGGAGTTGAATTCAATGGGCCAATCATTGCCACCTAAAGAATAGGGATTTGTTGCACCATTCTTCTAAAAATAAGGAGGTGAGGATTAGTGGGTTGGATTATTCTTGAAGAATTGTGTAGCAGTTGATTCACAATGTTATCACTTACCTCACAGGTGAAAGACTCGCTCTTCTCATTCTAATTTGAAGAGGAAAATTAAAATTAAACCTTTTTTACAACTGAAAGAAATCATCCATTTGGCCTTGATCTCTACTTGCTTTGGAGAAAGGTTGATTTACCAGACTAAAACACCTATGATTTTCTAAGGATTTATTTAGATTACTTCAGTTTTACAAGTAAAGACTCAGGAAGCAACTACTTGACATGCAGCAACTTAAAACAAACAAAATGTTTACTTGACATGCAATAACTCAAGGAAAGCAAAGTGGTTAATTTTGACAAGTAAAACAACTCAAGCTAAGAAAAGTGATTACTTGGCATGCATGTGTTTTAAATCACAACTATGCCTTAAATTTTGCATATAACTTATTATACGGTAGTGTGGAAAACATGTAATTTTTGAGAACTAAAAATTAACTATGTCTATCTTACCCTAGAGTGGATAATATAATTTCAGTTCTAGTTAAGTTCATGTTCTCCAATGGAGTCGCTTGGATAGATATTTTTTAGGCTAAAAATTTTACCTAGGTAGTCATGGGATTAAATCCCTTTCATTTAATGATGAATATCTCATATATTTTATCTATCTACTTTTAACTATTCACAACTTTTAGTTATTCACAATTTATATAGATTATTCATAGGATATACAAATTATGTACAAGTGATCTTATTTTAGGTTATTGCTTTAATCATAAAGTTCATGAACCATAATAGAGTGATTTTTTAGCAAGTAAGAAGTTATTTCAGAGAACGTGTAAAGAAGTTTTGAGAAATATAGAATGAAATGACCAGAATATGTGAGAAGAAAAAAGTTGTACTTCACAACAAGTAGTTTCATAAAACTTATTGAATCAGTACAAATAGATAAATATTCAAGAGATGATGTTCTTCCAACAAATGATTAAGAAAAATTAGAATTCATGTTTAGATTCAAATATAACACAAAGTTTATCATTGTAATCTACACAAAATGCACTAAATGATCTCCCTAGATGCGAAGTTCCACAAAAATCAACTTCCTTCTTATTCACTTTGAACCAATTTCACACAAAAATAATCAGAAATATAAACGTAAAGTTTTAGATTGACTAAAATTTCTTGCTTTAGGTATAATTTCTCTCAAAAAATTACCATCCTTTGGCATGCAGACTTTCACTATTACTTATACTAATTCAGATGTCAAAATCAATAGGAGACAACTCCTTGAATTTCCATGTGTTGTGCTAAAAACTTAAAATGATTGACAGGCATCCTCCTAGAATTTCTCTTGTGTGGCATGCAATGGCAATGACATGTAGCACTTCTCATTTTCACTATTTGAATCAAAAATAATCTCTTTGTATATAGTGTAGAGCTTGCTCAAGTAATTGTTTCTTACAAAATAACTTCAAGTAATTATGTATGGCCTAGTTACTTGAGTCTTACATTTTACAAAGTAACTTACTTTTACAATTAACTACACTCAATAACATTACTTACAAAGTAATCACTTAAAACAAAATTACTTAAAATATATTTGTGAAGAAAATAGAAAAAAATAGAAGAAGATAGAAGATGTTGTTGAGAAGAGAAACAATAATAGTCATTCCAAGTCATGAACCACTGATCTACATTTTTGGCAGTTTATTTCCTTTTAGTTTCATATCTCAATAGTTCTCTTTCGAGCTTCCTATAATAAGCTTTCACCTTCTCAAGTTTGGGTTCCAAGTTCTTGACCTCTTATTGACATATGATTAACTCCTTTATAGATTTTTTTGTGAAAGGAGTTGTGGCCTTTTCAATTAACTGCTTGAACTACTGATGCAACTGCTCAAGGGTCCTTGGCATTTTCTCAGACCAAATATTTGTGAGATAGAAGATGCAATCCTCCAGATCTATTTTCACATTACGAGCATCTTCTTCTAGAGTTTTCATCTCTTCAAGCATTATTCCTAAAATGCACATGCAAAAATATATAAGATGTTCCTTTTATTTTACTTTCTTTATTGACCCTTCTAGAATAATATGTTCTTCAATCGAAACCTTCTCACTTAAAGAATTTATTATTAGGAGGATATCTTGTTGTAATTCAGAGATTCCATTTTTATTTTCTATCTCCTTCATGACTATCTTTATTTTTGCTAATTTATTTTCAATATCATCTTGAGTGAGTGGGACTTTAAGAAACCACTTCTGTGCAATTTGTAACATTTTCTATATCTACTCGTCAACTGCCTTGGCCTTGTCCCTAGTTTCCTCTACCTCTATTATTGTTTACTAATCAAATGTACCTCCTAAAAGTAATGATTGTTGTGGAGAAGATCTTACCACCTTATAAATTATTTCACACAACTTAGAAATATGTTCCTTCAACTTAGCTTTATAAACTTTCTCTTCATCAAGCTTCTGGAAAAGAGTATTGATCAGGGTCTGTGTGTCCTATTTCAATCCCTCTATAGTGACTTATCCAAGGGATATCTTTGTGAGTGTTAAGTCTTCTTCAATGAATTCATCTTTATTTTTTCCCTATGGAGAAACTGATATCTCTACAAATTTATGGCCTAAAAGTTTAATTATCAGCTTAGAAGTTAATCACTTTTGGGCTTTTTACCCTTACGATCAAGACTTCTCAGAAGCTATAAGTATATCTCCTCCAAGTTGATTTTTTCTTTAAACCCAGTTGTATTTTTCAAAGCCATCCTTGAAGAGAAATTTTTACTAGTAGAAGTGGATGAATTTACTACCATTTGTTGTAGATTATTTATTACCACTATCTCCTGAGAAGGAACTTCTTGTGCAACTAAAACATCTTAAACTACATTGGAAACTTGTTGCTCATTTTTTTATTTTTCCTTATATTTCTCTACCTCTGCTTCTTTATTTGATTCTTTATTTTTTTCTTTCTCCTTCTCTGTCTCTGCCTCTTTCTCAGGTTCTTTTTCCTTCTCTATAGGTTTAGTTGTTACTTTTTAGTAAGATACCTCCTGAAATGCATTCACCTCTCCAAAAGTTACCTGCGCTAGCTCTTTTTGGACATGAAGAGAAGGAATGGTGGGTTGATCCTCAGAAGGAGGTGGAAGAGGAGTAGTAGGTGGAGTGGATCAAGGTGGAGGAGGAACCTTAGTCTCCTTTTGAATAGGTTTTTTAGAGGATTTGAATATTAGAGACTTTGGGGGTGGCATGAGTGTGGAAGGATTCACATATTTTATTGCTAGCTAAGTTGGTTCCTTTTCCTTCATCGGTAATGAAGATGAAGATGTGGTAGATGTGGTATAAGGAGGAATAAAAGAAGGAATAGTGGTAGAAGTAGGGGTAGTGGAAGTAGGAATGTTTATGTAAGAGACTAGAGGAGATGCAGCGGTAACTAGTTGAATCAGTTCTTTTTCTTTCACCATGAAGTATGTGTCATTAGCATTCTTTTTCAATTTTAACTTATTCTTGTATTCTTGACTACTTTCTCCTTGCACTGCTTTCTTTTTGTGACTTACTTAGCCCATTTCTGTCATTATTAGTTCTTTCATACAATAGCCTTTACCATGAAGCCATGTTGAATTCATAGCGAGAACTACTAAAGTTCTCTTAACAATAGTTTTAACTTGATTCTTCTTGAGGCCAATCTCTGGAAGTGAAGCATTGTCTCCTCCCATTACAGGATAAGAATCATGAATCACTTGTCTGTCATCTTGCATATCTTCAAAAATGGTAGTTAAATCAAAAAAATGATTTTTTTTAATAGTCATCATGTTGGTGTCTTTTCTTTTTCCTTCAAACTCATCTCTATAATTAATCGAGAAGTCTTCAAGTGTAGGAATATGCATATACTCAAGATAAATTGTGTTTTGAAATATGTATCTGTAATCAAAATTTGTTCTACCTTCAAAATTTTATTGATTGTAGTTGTGATACATTTTTATTTGCACAGTTTTTGCCTTGTAAATGCTTGCATAGTGATAATGGCCAATAATAATAGGAAAACCAACAAAGGAATGGTGAACCTTTGACCATAAATCATGTAACTCTACCAATTACCTGCATAGCTCCATAAGAATCCATTTGTCAGTAGGGTACCTTGGCAATTTGACTGGTGTCCCTATGAAACCACTAACTCTGAGATATGTGAAATTCAAAAATTGAATGACAATGCATCCCAAATGAGAAACTACCTCACAAGCTACATCTAATATTCTTTTGTCTTTTAAGGCAACATTTAATTTTAAAATGATTTCATAAAAGAATCCATCATTGACCCTCTTTTAGTGCTTGAATTATTCACACAAAGTTAACTAAGAGTAGTACTCATAAATAGGCTTTATTTCCAACATCCCTTTTGTAGTTAACCTAGAAAAAATTTCATTTGATGTTGTTTCATATACTAGATAGGAAGTCATTTTGAAGTCAAAGGTCTGTAATACATTACTTGGTTGGTGATCAATGTTATCACTTATCATTTTTTACCATTAAATCATTACAAAACTCTTGTTAACATCACTAACCCTAATGTATGCATACATCCAGGTAGAAAATCACTTAGCATTCTTCTCCCCATTTATTCTACACAATAATTGAGTGATACCATCCACTTCTTGAACCAAATTAGATCTTACTATTTACTTTAGAAATTGTGAAGGTTGCTTTGGTTTTCTTAGATAATTAGTATTCATTATCTTGATGCAATCTGATGTCTTGTTCTCTAATTGGATTTTAGCTTTCTCCATTGATACATCAAGCACTTTAGATCTCATTGAGATATTCAAATAGTAATCAAAATATTGAACATCTAACCTTATCACTACATTTCCAACAATATCCTTTACTATCCTAATAAAAGAATCATAATATTTAGCACACTTTAGGATAAACTCAAGAAGTTGTGCAGAACTTAGGAATGCTTCAGCTTGCAGGATCCCACTATTGGACATTGCTTGCATGAGTGGTGTCTTTATTATAGCTTTCGACCTTTTCAATAGCTCAATTATGGAAACATGTCCCATGTTAATATCACTTATCTCAAACAACTTAGAAGCAATACAGGACTCAATGGGATATATTTTGTATTCATACTTCATCTTTGCTTCCTTTGACTTCTCAACTCTCTTTGCCTTAGTCTTCCCTCTCCTGTTAGGTCTTGGAACCTCCTCAAGTGATAACTCAAGAACTTCTTCAACTAGATTTACTACTTCTTCTACTCCATTTACAATTGCTTCTTCTTATAATCTTGACATTTGTTGTGGCTGATACTAGGAAGACTTTGTATATGCTCTAGAAAACTCAATAAATGCTCCTACTAATTTAAAAAAGGTTGAGCAATTGAGTCAAGTTATGGTATTGATTAACACTTATAAGTAAGCTAAAGATATAAGGAACTCTTAGTGGTAGAAATATTTGAAAACTCTGGGAAATTTATGCCAAGTAATAGGATGTCAAAACCCCAGGAAGGTCTAGGAATCTACAAGTCTTTAGTTTTAGAAACCATGAATGAGTAACAATCATTCACAATCTTGGGTCTCCTTGGATAAGTCACTTGGGTTTCTATGGTCAAGTTACTTGGGTTTGAAAACCTAATGAAGTAGAAGTAGTGAATAATCAAAACCCCAAAGAAGTAAGCAATTTTTAAAAATCTGAGTAAGATGTTCTTTGAGAGCTTCAAGTTTTTAGGAACTAATTGTTTAGATTTGAGACTTTAGGAAGCAAGTAGTTGTGAAAAGTCTAAGCAATACATTCTAGGTCAAATTCTAGGGCATCTTACAAGAGAAATCAATGTTTTAGGATTTTGCTTAGGGTTTTTTATGCAAAATCTCTTTGAAGGGTTTTACAAGGTTTTACAACATCAATGCATGCAAAAAAGACAAAAAATTTTCAATAAAAATAAGAAGTAATAGAGAAACTTTCAAAGTGGCAAACAAAAACATGCCAGGGGAAAATGAAACAAACATCCAAAATGGAATCACAAAAATAAAGGAAAAACACTCTACATACCTCAACTACAAATGGGTCATGAATAAATTGCTCAAAATTACACAAAAAGTTCAAATGGTGTCACTTGGGATTCACAGGGGCAGCAGCTAGGTCAAACAACTTGAAATCCAGGTAGGAAATGAGGTATATTGTTCAAATATTTATACTAACCCATGCATTTATGATAACTAAGTGATACATGGGAAGAAAGTGACTCATACATTTTGATGTTTGTCAGGTTTCATAAACTACTCTGTTTAAGTTGGTCTAAAAAGTCAAGTACCTTCAAAACCCCGATTTGGTCTATGCTTGTGAAGGTTTTAGACTTGCAAATTTTGACTACTTTTACTTATGACTTTGGACAAGTGA
Organism: Torreya grandis; assembly: GCA_037957365.1. Lineage (NCBI taxonomy): Eukaryota > Viridiplantae > Streptophyta > Pinopsida > Cupressales > Taxaceae > Torreya > Torreya grandis. The sequence continues at coordinate 1,215,989 of JARHVA010002613.1, forward strand.
AGCAACCAAGTTGTTATAAGTAGTGCTTTGCAAGTTTATGAAACTACGTTGCTTAGTTTTCACTAGAAGCAAAGTCATTACTCAATTCCAGTTTGATCTAGACAGTGTAATTCGGGTTTATTGAGACAACTTACTTCAAAAGGCATAAGTAAAGTAACTTTGAGAACCCAAATTGGCTTAATAATGAATCCTAACACTTAGGTTTTTAAATCTCTTGGAATGATAAACAAAATGGGGTTTATGAGGATGACCCATACAAACACTTCTAACCTTCTGGAGCAATTTGAAACAATTGGGAAAGAAAACAATCATAATAAAAACAAGTAAAGACCAAGTCTTATTAAGCGGACTAAGTTTTAACAAGAAAAAATGACTCACAAAAGACAAAAACAAATTTTAATAGGGGTAACCCAAAATTCCATGTGTGAAATTTTGGGAACACCATCTTATAATTTAAGTTTTTTTAAAGTGATTGCATATACATATCATATGCCTCCATAATTTGTATCGATGTGTCAATATATGTCAAATGTTTGATTTATAAATTACTTTGAATCTTTGAAACATTGTACTCTATTATAGAATATGATTTTACATTACTTTAGATCTTTGAAAACCTAGATTTTTTATCTTTGAAGTATATACTATATCCCAAATCTAATTTTTGTTTGTTCACAGAGGCTTGGATCTCAAGACAAGCCCACTGTGATGCCCCCCTTTAGAGATGAGGGATGTAGCCTATAATTCACTCTTTTTAAAAGAAGATTTTATCATGTTGTTAGGGTGTAGAGCTAAAAACTTCACCAAGGAGCATTCATTATCAGGTTCGGGTCTACACAGACACCGGCGTCGGTCAGGAGCGATCGACGTCGATCACAGGCAGTTACAGAGACGCTGACGTCGGCAGAGAATGTCGGCCGATGGCGGTCACAGACAAGCAACAGGAACCGACGTCGGTTACCTGCGTGTCCAAAAAGCTATTTCCGTGGACAAAAGCGAGTGTTTGCATGATAAGTTTGAGTTGTGGACTCAAGCTCGCGTCTCTATTATTAGCATTACTATTTTTAGAGCCCTTGTTTAAGTGGTTTAACTGTTTGTTGGAAGTACATGCTCATGTCTCCTAATTCTATATGAAGAATTAGATCTTCTTAGCTTAGTAGTAGTTATTGTATTGTAGAAGAATTGGTGTGTGAAGAACAGTACAGAATCGAATCAATCCAGGCTTGTTGGAGTTGATTGTTCTTGAGAGAGAGAGCTCTTGAGGAATAGAGATCTATTGAGAGATCTATACATCTAGGAGAGGTGTGGAAGAAAGAAGCTTTCTTCAATTGTATTCCTTTTGTAAAGAGTTTGTTAATACAAGTTTTCAAGGTGTTTTCTTGTATCTCTTGTTCTTGCTATTATCATTCTAATTACTTGTCAATCTAATTTAATTCCGCGTTTATTGCTATCACAATTGTAATCTATTGTTGTTTTGATCCCCCAACAAGTGGTATCAGAGCCTTGGTTACAGGTTCAGAGCTTGATAATTGGTATCAAAGTTCAGGTTCACTAACAGGTAGTTCAGATCTGTGTAGTGTGTATTGATTACAGGTTCCCATAGGAGTTTCTGCAGGGATTTCTGTTTGAGTGGGAGAAGCAATGGCAGATGAAAGTAAATTGAGAATGGAAAAGTTCAATGGCAAAAATTACCAACACTAGAGAATGCAGATAGAGGACTATCTGTATCAGAAAGATCTTTACTTACCGTTAGGAGGTATTGCAAAGAAGCCCAAAGACATGGAGGATGAAGAATGGGAAGTTCTTGACAGAAAGGCTCTGGGTTCTATAAGACTGAGTCTAGCATCCACTGTGATATCCAATTTATCATAGGCAAAGTCTACGGTAGAGTTGATGACTACGTTAGCAAATTTGTATGAAAAACCCTCAGCTTCCAATAAGGTATATCTTATGAAGCAGTTATTTAATTTGCATATGAATGAAGGTGGATTTGTTTCTACTCATCTGAATGATTTCAATGGTATTGTGAATAAATTAAGTTCAGTGAATATAGTGTTTGATGATGAGATAAAAGCTCTTTTGATATTATGTTCTTTGCCTGAAAGCTGGCATGGCTTAGTAATGGCAGTAAGTAATACTGCATCTGCATCAAATATTTTGAAAGTAGAGGATGTTGTTAGTGTTATCTTGAATGAAGAAATACGTAGGAAAAGCACAGAAGAGGCATCCGGGAATGCTTTAAGTTTTGAGAGCAGGGGAAGGCAGAAAGAGAAGAGCAAGAAAGGCAGAGCAAGATCCAAATCAAAGGGGAAAGGCAGATCTAAATCCAAAAATGGCAGAAGGCCACAATGCTGGAATTGTGGAAAGATGGGGTACATAAGCAGAGATTGTTGGTCAAAGCCTAAGGAGGACAACGAGCACGAAGGAAAGGAAGAAGCCAAGATTGCAGGTATTGCACAGGATGCTTTAATTTTCTCTCTGCATAATAATATAGAATCTTGGGTATTAGATTTTGGTGCATCTTTTCATGCTACTCCTAACAGGGAATATTTCAGTGACTATATCCATGGAGAATTTGGAATAGTGTATCTAGGGGATGATGAGCCCTGTAAAATAATTGGCAAAGGTAAAGTGCAGCTGAAGATGCAGAATAGCAAAACATGGGTGTTGAGAGATGTGATGCATGTTCCTAGCTTGAAGAGAAATTTGATTTCTGCAGGAAAGTTAGGGGATGAGGGTTGTACAGTAACTCTCACAGCAGAATCTTGGAAGGTGACCAAGGGTGCACTTGTTATGGCCAGAGGTAAGAGAGAAGGTACTCTCTATTTGTGTAATTGTGTTACTAACAAATCTCCTTCTGTATTATCTACTTCAGATGTGGATGCTAAATTGTGGCACTCAAGACTTGGCCACATGAGTGAGAAGGGGATGTCAATTCTTAAGTCTAAAGGTATGCTTTCAAATTTAAAAGGCATAGATCTAGAGTTGTGTGAGCACTGTGTATTTGGAAAATAGAAAAGGGTTAGTTTTCTCAAAACTGGGTCTACTAAGAAGAGGCACAAGTTGGAGCTTGTTCACACAGACGTGTGGGGACCGGCTCAGGTTGCTTCCATTGGAGGATCACAGTACTATGTATCTTTCATAGATGATGCCACAAGGAAGGTATGGATCTATTGTATTAGGAGAAAATCTGATGTATTTGATACTTTTAAAGTTTGGAAAGCTATGGTTGAGAATGAAACAGGTAAAAGATTAAAGTGCCTGAGATCAGACAATGGCGGGAGTTTTGCAGTCATAAGTTCAGAGATTATTGTTACATGCATGGAATCCGTAGGCAAAGGACGGTTCCAAGGACACCTCAGCAGAATGGCATTGCTGAAAGGATGAACGGGACAATAATGGAGCGTGCAAGATGTATGAGATTGCATGCCAATTTGCCCTTACAGTTTTGGGCACAAGCTATTGACACTGCAGTGTACCTAATTAACAGAGGACCCTCTACAGCTCTGGATGGTGGTATTCCAGAAGAGGCATGGACAGGTAAAAAGGTTGATCTCTCATATCTCAAAGTTTTTGGTTGTGAAGCCTTTGTGCATATAGATAAGGAAAATAGAAAGAAGCTTGATGCTAAGTCTATGAGATGCACGTTTATTGGCTATGGCTCAGATGATTTTGGTTACAGATTGTGGAATCTAGAAACTAACAATGTAATCAGGAGCCGTGATGTTGTTTTCAATGAAAGAGTGATGTATTGTGATCAGCTAAGGAAGTTGAATCAATCTGAGTAGAGCAATGGTGAATTGGATGAGGTGAAAGTCCAAGATGAGCTTGCGGGAAAAATAAATAATCACTTACAGGAAAACACAGAGACCAACGTCGACAGGTTAGGAACTGGTGTCGGTAGGACAGAAACTGGCATCGGCCATACAGAGACCGACTTCGACCGTACAGGTACCGAGGTCAGTCAGGCAGAACCGACGTTGGCCAATAACAGGTCTGCAGGTGACCGAGGTCGGTCACTGTCAAAGAATTTGGGTGGACAGCGTGTTGTGGACGAGTCTTAAACACCCATCAGGAGGTCAGAAAGGGTGAGTAAGCCTCCAATTAGATATTCTCCTTCTTTATTTTATTTATTGCTAACCGATGGTGGAGAACCAGAGAGTTTTGAAGAAGCAATACAGGTGGAGTCCAAGAGTGAGTGGGAGCGTGGCATGGTTGAGGAGTTGGAGTCCTTAAGAGAAAACCAAACATGGGATTTGGTTGAATTGCCAGCTGGTAAGAGAACACTTAAGAACAGATGGACCTACAGGTTGAAGGAAGGTGAGAATAGACAGATGAGATACAAGGCCAGATTAGTGGTAAAAGGATTTGTACAAAAGCCAGGTATTGACTTTGGTGAGATTTTTTCTCCTATTGTTAAAATGACTTCAATAAGGGTTGTATTGTCTTTGGTTGCTTTTGAGGATTTGCATCTTGAGCAGCTAGATGTTAAGACAACGTTTCTTCATGGAGATTTGGATGAGGAAATATATATGGAACAGCCAGAAGGATTCGAGGTCAAGGGTAAGGAGAAGTTTGTGTGCAGGTTGAAGAAAAGCTTGTATGGCCTCAAGCAAGCTCCTAGGCAATGGTACTAAAATTTTGACAGGTTTATGACTAAGCATGGCTACAGTAGGTGTCAATCAGACCATTGTGTGTATTTCAAGAGATTTGATAACGGTAGATATATTATTCTATTGTTGTATGTAGATGACATGCTGGTTGCAGGGTCTCACATGCAAGATATCTCAGAGCTTAAGGTAAAATTAGCTCAAACATTTGCTATGAAGGATTTGGGAGCAGCAAAGAAAATCCTTGGCATGAGCATTAAGAGAGACAGGAAAAATCACAGGTTGATATTGTCTCAAGAAGATTATGTGGACAAGGTGTTGAAACGGTTCAATATGCAGGATGCTAAACCGGTAAGCACACCTTTGGCTGGACATTTTAAGTTGAGTAAAGAACAATGTCCTAATTCATATGATGAGGTAGAGTACATGAGTAAGGTTCCATATTCTTCCGCAGTAGGGTGTTTGATGTATGCAATGGTGTGTACTAGACCGGATATTGCCCAAGCAGTGGGAGTTGTAAGTAAGTATATGGCCAATCCAGGGAAGGAACATTGGAAAGCAGTTCAGTGGATCCTTAGATATCTGAAAGGAACCAGCAGTAGGCACTTGTGCTATGGAGGTTCAGATACTTCTCTACATGGCTATGTAGATTCAGATATGGCAGGTGATTTGGATGGCAGGAGGAGCACTACAGGTTATGTTTTCACTGTAGGTGGAACGGCGGTTAGTTGGATATCTAAGTTGTAGAAGGTTGTTGCCTTGTCAACTACAGAAGCAGAGTATATTGCAGCCACAGAAGCTAGCAAGGAAATGATATGGATGACACGGTTCATGGATGAGCTTGGTAGGGAGCATGAGAGTTACAGATTGTATAGTGACAGTCAGAGTGCAATCCATTTGGCTAAGAATTCAGCCTTTCATTCAAGAACAAAGCACATACAGCTAAGGTATCACTTCATATGACAGGTATTAGAAGATGGTGAGTTGAAGCTGGAGAAGATCCATACAGATAGGAATCCTGCTGATATGCTAACAAAGCCGGTTACAAAGGAGAAGTTGAATCTTCATTCAACTTCTGTTGGTCTTCATGATTGAGTTGAAGATGGAGGAGCTAGAAGATGTTGCTGTACAGGTACTGGTGCAGCTATTTATCTCCAAGTGGGAGATTATTAGGGTGTGGAGCTAAAAACTTCACCAAGGAGCATTCATTATCAGGTTCAGGTCTACACAGACACCGGTGTCGATCAGGAGCGACTGACGTCGGTCACAGGTAGTTACAGAGATGTCGACGTTGGCAGAGAATGTCGGCCGACGGCGGTCACAGACAAGCAGCAGGAACCGACGTCGGTTACCTGCGTGTCTAGAAATCTATTTTCGTGGACAGAAGCAAGTGTTTGCATGATAAGTTTGAGTTGTGAACTCAAGCTCGCATCTCTATTATTAGCATTATTATTTTTAGAGCCCTTGTTTAAGTGGTTTAACTATTTTTTGGAAGTACATGCTCATGTCTCCTAATTCTATATGAAGAATTAGATCTTCTTAGCTTAGTAGTAGTTATTGTATTGTAGAAGAATTGGTGTGTGAAGAACAGTACAGAATTGAATCAATCCAGGCTTGTTGGAGTTGATTGTTCTTGAGAGAGAGCGCTCTTGAGGAATAGAGATCTATTGAGAGATCTATACATCTAGGAGAGGTGTGGAAGAAAGAAGCTTTCTTCAATTGTATTCCTTTTGTAAAGGTTTGTTAATACAAGTTTTCAGGGTGTTTTCTTGTATCTCTTGTTCTTGCTATTATCATTCTAATTACTTGTCAATCTGATTTAATTCCGCGTTTATTGCTGTCACAATTGTAATCTATTGTTGGTTTGATCCCCCAACACATGTAATAAATATATAGTCATGTGTTATTATGTCATCACAATAATGCATTTGTCTTTAAAATACATATGTATCATATTGAATGTGAAGCATACAAATGTCTAGATAGATTTAGCAATGAAGTATGTAATAAATTAACCATATCTGAATTGGACTATGAATTAAAATTGCATGATATGTATCATGGCACCAATAATCAAATTTAGCAATCACAACACATAATGTCACATAATAAAGCCAAGGGCCACATACAAAGGACATGAATTTGTCACAACAAACAAGGGACATATTCAAATGTCATACAAACCAAGAAAAAATCTCATAGAGATGTTCAATAAAAATTTACACAAGGGCCAAGGGATGCATACAATAAGCAATCAATGTCTAACCTATCATGCAAGAAATTAAACATCATCGAAGAAGCATAAAACAAGTGAAAACTAGTTTATTCTACCCATATGTATCAATGTCATATTATTACAAATCATCATATTGATGTATGACAATGTAAAATATGAGAAAATAAAGAGACACTTATAATATATGTATCTTGACATTTCAATTTAGGATATATAAAGATATAAATTGTACAGTTAGATGTACCCAGCATAGGGATCTCTAGTTGGTAAAAGGGAATCAAACATGTAAGAAGCCATGTATGGTATGTCCAACATCACACTCATATGCCTTGTGAAATGCATGTGTGTATAGAAAAATAATATGCTATCTACCAAAATATATGATAAATATCATATGTAAAGAAGTAAACTATCAACTCATGTCATGCTCAAGTCCTAATTCTATTTTTTTATAATATTTTGAATGTTTTTGTATTTTTTGAAATATGTGAGTTTTTTTCAGATCTTTGAGGATTTTTTTTTTTTGTATTTTTTAAAATGAACTAACCTATGATCCCATCAAGTGGAGGACCATCATGCATGCTTATATCATATATGTTGAAGATAAATTTTCATGTGTGAAAAGTGCATTATGTAGATGTGTCTGAATCTAAAAAGGCATCATGTGTTGTGATGTAATAGTCTTGATTACTGATCATAAAATATTTGGTAGGGTGTATAATTTTAGAATATGTAGGATTTGGTGGAATATGTTGTATAGTAGGAGAAGGTTTCAATGTCTATGTTCAATGTGGAATACATTGAATTGTCCAAGTACTGCCTTAGGATGCATTATAAAAGACTTATATTTCTATAAACCTTGATTAACTCTTTGATATGAAGCTTGCTTCTTAGGAAGGTATACCACTTTCCTTTGAATTGACTTCAAACCAGGATTTTATAAAGGTGCCAAAAATGATTCTGCACTATCCTCTTGATTGGGTGTACTATTTTTTTTGGTATTATTCTATTGAATCGATCCCATAATAAACAGTGGTGATGGGGAGGAGGAGGAAGATTTATCACTAACTGTAGAGGGAACTAATATTGAATCCCTTGATCTTTGACCACTTGATTACAATGTATGTATTTGAGGAATCTATGTATTGTTGATGATACTACATAGAGTTTATGTATCTAAGGGCATCCTAATAACATGTTAAAAACACATGTGCTTGGTAAGACTATAAATGGAGTAACCACTATTATTGAAGCCACATGAAGAGGTAGAAGTATATACCCAAGAGTATTATATGTGTACCTATCAAATTCTTTGACTATTCTTGATGTAATCTATAAATCTTTCTTTGTGTATCCAATACTGTGAAGGAGTGTCATTGTACCTGCAATCAATTTTACTTGGCCTATTGTTAATAATTACATTGTGTATATGTTATTTATTGATGCAAGCACAAATAAAAAGTGCATGTCTATCTAAATCATCACCATCAATTTCAATATCATCAAAAATATATGTGGTGTTGATGTTCCTTTATATTAGGTGTGAAGTCACTACGCATGAATCACTATTCATGGTAATGTGGCATGTTGGTGATGTGGATGGTTAGTGATGTGGATGGTTGGTGATATGGCATGACCAACGGTGGGTGGTATGGTCCATGAAGCATATTTGATAATTGAAAAGAGGAAGTGAGAGAAATGGGGCACATTTCTCCACTTAGTCACATTGGTTGGCTTATAGAATCATGTGGGAGACAAAACAAAAAGTGAGCCTCATCATTGTCCTCAAGCATGTGCATGTGAAGTCAAAATTTGAGGAATCTTGTGACTCATGTGGATACACATGGTAAAGTGGGTAACATGTCTACTATTCTAAATTGATGTCACATGCAAAGTGGGGCATACCATTTTAGAGAACATGGATAAGGTCAAAGTGCATCATGAATATGCCATGTGATATTGGACCTTGCACATGTGAGTGGTAAATTTCACTATTGATGAATAGTGAGGCCACATAAATGGTGTTGCATTTTTATCTTCTCTCTTTTTATTCTTTCTATGTTGTAAAATCTATTAATATGTATGTGTTCTCTTTGTAATTCATCATATTAGAGGATCCATTAAATCTTGTGCTTTCATGCTTGGAGGTTGGATCCTAGAGGTATTGTTATGCTTGGTTCACAACCTAAATGCTTAAGGTATAAGCATTGAGTGCTTGGTTGTAAGCAATGAAGGAATTTCTAGAGGATTTAATGTAGAACAATGTTGATGTTTACATTAATATGAATTTTGGAAGTTACCATTTTGCCTGTGGTTTTTTCCTTGCTTGTTTTCAAGGGTTTTCCACATAATCTCTTATGTAATATATTTTCCTTTTGTCTCTTATTTGTGTAGCTTATTTTTCTGCATTATTTACCTACATTATAGGATATAGCTCATTGATCTAACATGTAATATCATATTTTTTATTCCTAACATCTAGTATCAGAGTCATGGTGAAAAACTTCATGTGTGAGTGTTTTTTGTTGTTGGCTAGTTTGTACAAGTTAAAGCTAATGTGACAAGAGGAGAGACCATGTTGAGGATGAAAAAAAGTTTTATGGCATGTCTCTCTCTATGGATCAAGGTGGAGAATATACTGGTGAAGATCTTGTTCTCTTCATGTTGTTGAGGAGAAGCCTACAGGAGAGTTTTAAAGAAGATGTAGAAGCTTTTCCAAACAAGTTAGTAGCCTACATAGTGTCCCTGTTGAAGATGAAAAAAATTTACAGCTTGAAGAGCAAGTTGGTTTCCATAGGTGGAGGTTGAGGACAAGGCATGACCTTGTTATGGTTTTTGGAAATAAATGAAGGGGTGTATGATGCAGTATCCTATTGACCACATGTTAGTTGAGATGTTGTAGTTGACCAAAAATATGTGCAAAAGAAGGAGGTACATATAAACTTGAAGTTGTACCTAATTTGAACTAGTTGAGGATGAGAAAGATGAATATATAGAAAACAATTTGAGACTTGGTGTTTTTAGAAGGAAAAGGTCATATTTTTAGACATACAATAGAGCAATTATGCATTTTAGATGCATTTTTTAGGCTCAAAAACTCAATAGGTGCATTGATGCATTGAGTAGCATGACAACTTCCCTGGAGCTATGATTGGTCTACTTGTGTCATAATTGGCATGATTGATAGCTAAAGGCTACATGCAGAATAACAATTGAGACCTGGTGTTCCTAGAAGGATAAGATTATGTGTTTAGATATGCGGTAGAGCATGATGCATTTTGGATGCATTATTGAGGCTTGAAAAGATGTAAGTGCAATGATGCACTGAGTACCATGACGACTCCCCAAGAGCTTTTATTGATCCAGTGAACTTGTGTTATGTTGATAACTTGGTTACTATGTGGAGAAGTTTAGTTTCAAATTCTAATAGATCTTCTCTCCTCACTATTATCAAGAGTGTTGTGTGCACTTGTTGTTGTTCAAGGAGTTGGAGCAGTGTGATTCCTACACGGTGATCTCTCTTAAGGAGAGAAATATAAAGGATGAGGTAAATGTGTTATTGGTTTACATGTTGAAGAAGTCACTATACAAGTTGGTATAGGTACTGCACATATAATATAAGATATTCAATACCTTCATAGAGAGCCAAAGTGTTTAGCAGATGTTGTTTTTATGTGTTGATAAAATGTTAGATACAAGCCCCAATATGATCATTATTGTGATGGCTCAAGTCATATAGATGTGATGAAATTGGTATGAGGAGCAAACCAAGAATGGAGATGCACAAGGATGGAAAAGCAAGTACCCCACTTCTTGCATTGAGAGTTGTCTTCCCAAGAGTGTTCTAGAGGAGGCGAAGACATGTTATGTCTTATGTATTGGATTCATCAAGGGTAGGAAGCCTTGTGATTCCATGGTGAGTACTAAACTAGATACTTCTAAGTAGTGGGAATTATGAGCAATTCATGGTAGAATCTTGATAGGAGGATTGGTCTGTGGAAAAGTGAAGAGTCACTTCAAGGTTTATAATTTGATATGGAAGAGCAGATGTTGACAAAGCCGATTAGGGTAGAGAAGTTTTAGTAGTGCAAGAAAACTTCTATTGTGTTTGTGTCAGGAAGAAGTGGGCATAAATGGACAGTTGGTTACAAAATACTCAAGTGTGGTAAAAGCCTATGTATATTGACTTCAAGTGGGAGTATGTTAGGTGTAAATTCACTATTCATAAATCATTATTCATGGCCATTATTCATGTTTATATGGCATGCTAGTGATGTAGATGGTTAGTGATGTGGCTGGTTGGAGATGTGACATGACCCATAGTGGGTGGTATGGCCCATAAAGCATCTTTGATGTTGAAAAGAGGAGGAGAGAGAAATGGGGTGCATTTATCCACTTAGTCATATGGGTTGGCTTTTGGAAGCATGTGGGAGACAAAATTAAAGTAAACTTAATCATTATTCTCAAGCATGTGCATGTGAAGTCAAAAGTTGAGTAATCTTTTGACTCATGTGGATGCACATGGTAAAGTGGGGAACATGTATACTATTATAAATTGAGTTCACATGAAAAATGGGGCATACCATTTTGGAGCACATGGAGAAGTTCAAAGTGAAACATGAAGATGCCATGTGATGTTGGACCTTGCACATGTGAGAGGCAACTTTCACTATTGATGAATAGTGAGGCCACATGGATGGTGGCATTTCTCCTTTCTCTTCTTATTCTTTCTATGTTGTAACTTTTATTAATATGCATGAGCTCTCTTTGTAATTTTGCCTTCTTCGAGGTTGGATCCTAGAGGCATTGTTATGCTTGGTTCACAACTTGAGTGCTTAAGGTGTAAGAATTGAGTGCTTAGTTGTAAGTACTGAAGGATTCTCTCGAGGAGATGATGTATAAGAGTGTTAATCTTGAGATTAATATGAAGTCTAGAAGCTATCATTTTTCATGTGGTTTTTCCCCTTGCTTGTTTGCAAGGATTTTCCATGTAATCTCATGTGTAATGTGTTTCCCTTTTGTCTCTTATTTTTGTAGCTTATTTTTCCACATTATTTACTTGCATTGTAGGATATATCTCATTGATCTAACATGTAGTATTAGATTTTTTATTCCTAACATTGTAGATGTACCAATAATTTAATATATTAGATTCACATGTGTCTTATGAGGAGGGTGTGCATTGTACGCATGACGTACTTCTAAATTACATATATGCTCTATAGTACCATGATTTAGGAATTAATTATTAAATATTTTCATATTTTCATTATCATTTTATCATGGTCTAACTTCTTTTGTCGGCGTGCTAAACTCAATAGTATTATCATTGATAAGATCTTGTATCTTATGCCTTAACCTAAAATATTTGTTTGTAGAATGCCTAATACACCTGTGGTAGACACAATATGTATTATTTTTGAAGTCCTTAGTTTGAGGCTTGGTCAAATCAAGATCTAATAGTGGAATTACAAATTTGATATTACAATTAAATAGTTTTTTTAATAAAGCATGGAGTTGTTGTGGTAACCTTATAAATTATATCCTTAATGGGCTGACCAATTCAAGCTTGTTTGATGGCTGTGAAACTACATTGATTGTTAATTTTGTTTCATTTTTGCTTTCATTATATTTGACCTTATAGTTTGGTTTTCTTTGAAACTTTATATTATAATTAAATGGAATATTTTGTGCATATTTTAGTTTATTCAATGTTATAAGCTTAACTTGTCTTTCTTTAACTATATGACATAGCTCATTGAAAGATTTGAAATTAAATCATAAAACATAATTGATTAATGTGTGGTGAAACCAAGATTTATGTGAAGATATCATGTAATTCATTATCTACCATAGAGTTTGTCATCTTAGCTAGCATAGTTTTGTACTGAAGAACATATTCATTGCTTGAGTTTAGCAATTTATTTATAAGATAACTCTTCACCAATGTTGATAAAAAAATGTGGTAAGAATTTATTTACCAAGGGGTTGAATGATATAACTAATTAAATAGGGATATTATAGAACCATCATAAAAAATAATCCATGAGGCTTCTTGGAAAGAACTTGGTTAGTAATTTGTCATTGTAGGCATAGTCTAATCACGGTACATGGAATGATCAAAGATGTTGTTTAAGATCTCCTTTACTTGATAGAGTGGTAGCTTAGAAGATATAAAACCTATTGGTAATGGTTAAGAGGTTATCTTAGGTTCCAAATGGTTATGAATTAGATTATGGGAATCCATTAAGTGACTTGCTCTAGAAACACCTTGCTCTAATTATAATACTTTAGCATTTAAGATTATAATGGTTTTCTCAAGAAAGTATGCATTAGGAAAAGTTGGTGGTGGACATTATGTATTAATCAAGGGATATGTATATAATGCCCTTGTATAAATAGGCATATGAAACTATTGGAATCCTTGTGATACCCCCATACTTAAGGATGTTGGAACATATGGAAGTATATGTGTTAATATAGGAATAAAAGCAATAGTAGTAATTAGAATATTTTAAATTGGAGGAGTAACAACTTTGAGAGTCACATCTTGTTTTTATTCTTATGATGATGCAATACTTGTTTTATAGGCAATATTACATGCTAGAAGCGATTGGATAACTTTATCTACTTGGTGAGGACATTTTTGAAGTCCTTGTCAAAAATTGGACAACTCTATAACTTGATTAGGATCCACCCCATTGAGTTAATTGGGATCAATTATATGGGATATTTCAATATTTTCTTGATTTTCATATATAGTTTCATCATCTTAAGTGTTATATGCATCATTAGCATCATCTTCAAAGTGAAAATAATTTTGAAGAGTTATATTATCATATTGATTAAAAGTGTTTATGTTATCAATTTTAAAAAAGATCAAAGGAATATGCTCTATAGGAGTTCCACTTAATATAGCACTATGTCTTAGAGGAATAGAAGAGATAACCTTCTTGAGTGGAATGCAAAGGTGTAAAATAAAAAGGAAAATGGGTGTAACTAGACAAGGTGTGTTTACTTTCTAGGATCTCAAATATACTGATCTCAATCATAAAATAATAAACGCGACCCAAAAGGCACTAATTAAAAAGGGTTCCATCATCCAATAACTTCATTATCATATCTCTAAGGTATAATGAGAATAACTTCATGGGGCTACCTACTTACTAGTGCACTACAAGAATAAACGTTCGAAGGTTTCTTATGGATGGAAAATAAAACACTAGGCATTTCCAATATATTATAAGGTACATGGAAACTAAAACATGTATATAGTGATATCTAATGACTTAAGTATCAGGGAAATTCCCCTCACACCATGGTTCAGGGAAAAATGAATACCACTATGCATAGAATGATAACTCTTGTGAGTTTTAAAACTGTTAGAACATAGTTTTTAGGAAAATAAGAAAAAGAAAATTTGAAAATTTAAAACCTAAGATCAGAAAGCAATATTTTGGTGGATATAAATTCTAAAAAAATCTAAAACTTTGGGACAAAAATAAAAAAAAACAATGTTAAAAAATATATGGGTTCACCAATATGTTTTACCCTATTTTGTATAAAACAATGAAATGTTTGTGTTCTAATAGGTGTAAAACTAGAATATATCATAATGCCAAATATGTACAATAAGTAACAACTCTAATTTAGACAAATGATAATTATAAATTTAAAAAAAATCTAAAACTCTAGGACAAAAATCAAAAAAGCAATGTTAAAAAATATATGGGTTCACCAATATGTTTTACCCTATTTTGTATAAAATAATGAAATGTTTGTGTTCTAATAGGTGTAAAACTAGAATATATCATAATGCCAAATATGTACAATAAGTAACAACTCTAATTTAGACAAATGATAATTATAGAAATCTATTATTTTTGGAAAACACTGAGAAGAAAATAACTTAGATCAAACCAAGATTTGTTTTACTGTTACAAATATTTGAAACTAGAAATTAGTAAAATAAGTGATTGTGCATGCTCAGAATCAAGAACAAGATTTGAAACTACTTCTAGATAGGTTCGGTGTAAGTGGAAAATGTAGAGAGGATTACAAAGCAAGTTAGTCAAGTATCAGTCTATAAATGATGAAACATGCATAAAGAACTAATTAACCAAGCCTATTTATTCCAATGGGAATTACAAAAGATAGCTAGAAATAAATGAAAGAAAGCAACACCATATTACCTTCTCAAATGGATTCACCATACCCATGTGGCTCAAAATCATGTTCTCCCTTGATCAAGCATCCTTGTCTTTGTCAACAAAGGTGGTAAGCCCCTCAAATGCCTCAAGAACACTCCATAATACCTAGGCTCATAATTCTAAATCACTAAACTAGCCTATCAATGAAGCTTGCAAGCAAAATCTATGATCAAATGCAAAATCTTGTGAAAAAAATTTAACATTATAACTTTACAATATTCAAGCCCCTAATTCATGTCCATGGCCTCTCTATTTATAGATTTTTGAGATTGGTCAGGATCAAGCATGACCATCCATCTTAAGATTGAGATGTGTGGCCATGGATAATCTTAATATTAGGAATTAAATCCATAATTATCTTCATCATGACCTTAGAAGAAAGGGCATTGAAGAAGCATGGGAGGCATTAACTAGGCATGGGTGACCCATAATCTTGATATTTGTGGCATTTATGGTTTAGGGATGTCTTCCCAAGAAATGAGGTCACTTGATGATGCAATTTAATAGGAATCAATTTTTAAAAAGAAATATTCAACAACTCTCATGGAAAATCCACTTAAGCTCTTGATTTGGATTATTAGCCTTAAACAAGGTTAATCAACATTTGTGCAATTATTTGAAAATTAGCCCTCAATTAATCAAAATGATCAGATAGTCATATTTTTGAGTTATAATTTAACTCAAGAAGAATTAGAAGGTGACGTTAGATGCACCGAAACTATATTTCCATTTAGGATGTTTCCAACACAAAATAACAAAGGTATATGGTATGTACCAATGAATTTAGGAGAAAAGAGTGATCTAGAGCACAAAAGTCAAAATCATCATTTTGACTCGAAATGAATTGATCAAAGTTAGCAGGCCCATAAATTGCATTGCCCTATTTAGGGGTACCTTGACCTAAATTGGCACTTGTAAATGATAAGTTCGAACCATTTAGCGCATTTTATGGATTTTGACCTAAAATTTGCATTTGAGTGCAATTCAAGTAAGATTGACAATTTCAACACAAATAGTGTTAGGAATTGGATGTCTACATTTTACCCCTATTTGAGAAGGCATAGTGAGACATTCAAGTAAAGCAACATCTTTTCAAAGAAAAGAGTTGTCAAGAAGAAATTAGAACAGACCCATGATGCCCCCTAGAGAGGACATATTAGGATAGAAGAGAAAGATGGACTCTCAAAAAGAGAGAAAAAGTGAGAGATTAACCTACAAAATAGATCACATCTAGACGAGCTAATGCTTACACATGTGATTACCATCAATGATCAAAATAAAATTAGAGGTATAATAGGCCCTAGAGATAGGGGTAATGGAAAATATTCAATCCATAAATGTAAGGGACACACTGTAAATGTATGCAATTTGAGAGTACAAGTCACGCACTTACGACATTGATCAATCTCGAGACAAGTTGCACACTAAATATTTTTATCATGGTATTTAATGTGGAGAGATTGGAATTAGAGGAAAAAAGAGAGAATGTTCTACTTCAAGAAGGGAAACACCACTAGAATAGGGTCTCTAAAGAGAATATAATAAGTACTCCAGTAGAGCAATTTTGATTGTGCTAAAATAGTTGTGCCCTAGTAGGGTGAATCTTGATCATTGATAAAGAATAAATAATGATTTTGCCCTTGTAGAGCTGATTTGATTTGGACGTGGTTTAGATGTTGTGCCTCATCATGGGTAATTGGCAAGCAAAAATAACTCAAGGATATAATTGAAAAGATAGGTTAAAGTGAGCAGGCACAAACGTACATGTGATGGTGTAATGGCTTAGAAATCCATATAAAACCAAACATATGAGAATTCATAAAGTGATGAGAAAGATGAAACTTAGAATGGAGATAGCTGATCTGACCTCAATAGAAATTGAGCGTTGCCTATATAGTTCCATGGACTCATGTTCCAACATGAACTTTAAGACAATGTAGTTCACCCAAGTTTGGGAGAGAATGGAATGAGGAATGATGAAAAATGACCAAGAATTGATTAGACTTATAATGTATTCAAAGAAGCATAGAAAAAGAAGCTTGAAATGCATGCTACCTAAAAGCCTAATTCCATATCATGAGCCTAGGTTTTGCAAAGTGTTCTTGAGAATCATTCATTGGAGTTGATGTTGATGTTAAGACGTTGAGACCTGAGCATAAAGTGCTTGCTATAGCAAAATAAATTAAGCATCATAAGTATGAATAACTCATAATGATATAAGATTCTAATTGTGTTGAGCCAGTTTAAATGTGAATATCTATAACTAAGGCTAATGGTAAAAAAATGACCAAAACTAGAGTTACAGCGATTTATATTTAAACAAAAAGGCAAAAGACAAAGAAAAAGATAAACCTAAATTAACCTAACTTGAAATCAAGATATGATCTATCAATACTTAAGTAGGAACAAAAATGTTTAAAAACAAAAGGCAAGAACATCTTAATGACATGAGACCAAGATATGAATAATCAAGATCCATGTGGACCATCAAAGCATTCTTGAACACCAAAAAGCAAAATCAAATAGAAAAATAAGACACCAACACAATCAAATAAACAAAAATGGTCCAAGAATAACATAATAACACAGGATCAAGATGTAAACAATCGAGAGCCATGTGAATTATCAAGATGTTCTAAAACACAAAAGAGATAAGCAAAAAACAATCAAGGAAACATAAGACCAAGACAAGACAAAAATTTAAAAAAAGAAAAAAGGAGAATAAATAAAAGGAGAGGTGCAAAAGCACAACAAAACACTAAGAAAAATTAAATAAATACACACAAACAAAAACCATGTAGGGGTTTAAAGACAAATATTCATGCATGTGGGGTAGAGGCATTACTTTCCACCACATCATAACAAAGAACAATGACAATTGTTTCCTAATTAAAGAGGAATAATGATAGAAGAAATGGGGGAAGAGAAGAAAAGGAAGGGGTTGTCCAAGATGACTCCAAATGTATAAGACAAGTGGACACTACCTATATAGCTCTATGGATGCATGTTCCAACATAAACTTCAGGCCAAATGTAGTTCTCCCATGAAATGGGATAGAAAAAAATGATGATCAACCAGCATGATTAATGTTATAGAAGAAATAGAAGATATGACAAACAAATGAGAATGGTCTAGCAAACAAAAATCTGATGAGATGAGAAAGAATGATCTTACAAAATGACAAGTGTGTGGGACAAGATAAAATAAACTAGTGTTTATGTGCTTGCAAAATGGCAAGAGCATAACAAACTTAATAATTACTCATAAAATAGCGAGAACATGGGATGGTGGAATGAGAATGTACAAATGTATAAAAGTGTGAGACAATGTTTTTGTTCTTTTGTGGATCATGTTTTGATGTTTTTGGTATTTTAAAAGTATTTCTAATGTTTTTTGGTGATTTTAGGATAAAATATGCACAAGGTGGGACCATTTAGTCGAGAAGATGCACGTCTTGAGAGTAAAGGTTCCAATAAGATAGCTAAGTTGGTTGCAATAGCCCATGCTCACAAATTGGTGAGAGTGAGGTTCTTGATAAAATAAGAAAGAGTAGTAAATGTTGGAACTAATAAGATTTGTCTATTCACTCATCTAAAGCTGCACAAGACTATCTCAGCTGAACTGCTTTGTGGAACTACCGTTGAAGATGTTCATAATGTTCATGAGACATAATTGAGATCGTAATTGGTCAAGGGACAAAAAGTGTTCAAGCTTATAACATGACTTAGACATAATGAATAATATGCCCCTCGAAGAGAGTAATCCAACATGGGTTGAAGAGTGTGTTCAGAGTACCAGGATTCAAACCTTTACTGTCTAGAATCATGAAAAGTTGACTTAGGTAGTATAAAATGTGTTCAAAGTAAGATAAAAGGGTGGGATAAAATTACGACAACATAAGTTGCCCCCAATTTAGGGGTCTTATAGATAATGGTTTAAAGTTTTTCATGTGTAAAACCTCTTAAGGTGTACGATGTTCATGGGCTCTGAAATTTCTTCACCATTAGGTTTAGCCAATATGCTCCTGATCCATAGTTTACTATGACAGTATATGATCCTAACCAATTAGGCTAAAACTTGCCTTTCTTTTTGGGTTCAACATCGTGTCGTTCTCTTTCAGAACTAAGTCACCAATCTTAAATTATCAAGGGATAATGTGTTTGTTGTAACTTCTCTACTATCTATTATGATAGGCTCACAAGTTTTCTAGGCTAACCAAACACTTACCATCAAGAAGTTATAGTTCATGCAGTCACAAGGATCTATAGTCATCATTATCTTTAATTTACTCTAATGATATTCTTAATGATGGGATCTCAATCTCAATCAAGATGATAGCTTCAGTGTCAAAAACAAGGGAGTATGGATTAGCTCCATTTGGGGTGTGATGATTGGTTAAATAAGCCTAGAGGATGGCCAGCATCATTGACGGTCTTTTTTAAGATGGCTAGAATGGTTTTATTTGATGTCTCAGCTTGTTCATTGCCTTATGGGTTATATGGAGTGGATTTCTTGTGCTTGAACTTGAATTTTTCATAAAGAGATTTCACATCTTAGTTCATAAAGGATCCACCATTATCAGATATGTCATATCAATAGATGATATGGTAATGAATGAATTTGGCTATTTGTTTCTCAGTAACATAAGTGAGATGAATGGCCTCAATCCACTTGGTAAAGTACTTGATCGTAGTCAAAATGTGATTATGCCCATCTGAAGATGTTGGGTTAATTTTCCCAATGAGATCAAGACCCCATGTTAAGAATGGCCATGGTATGGTAATTGACTGTAATGGTAAGGAAGGTGCATGTATCAAGTTACCATAATGCTAACAAGGAACACATTTATTTACATAATTACAAGCATCTATCTCCATTTTAGGCCAATAATAACCTATTCTGAGGAGTTTCTTTGCTAGATCTACACCATTGATATGGGCCCCACACATTCCTTCATAAACCTCCTTTAGTGCCAGCTTAGATTCTCCCAAAGATAAACAACAAAGAAGTGATCCATCATAGCCTTTTTGATAAATCATGTTTCCAAGGAGGATATAACATGTTAAGTGATGAAGGAATAGTTTTCATTGGTTGTTGGAAAGGTTGGCAAGAAATACATGGCTTTGGAAATAGTTATAAAAATCTTGGTATCATGGTAACTTAGGTGAGGGATTAGGATCATCAATGGTGCATATCCTCTTTGAATCTGATAGAATATATATCAGTTGAAAAAAAAATTCAATTAGTAACTGATACTCTTTAGCATTGTCATGCATTTCAATCATGGAACCAATTGTTGCCATGGCATCGATAGATCTATTTTTGACTCGCAAAACTTGCTCAAATTATAAAGATTTAAAATGTGTTTTAAGGTTATCAACAATTTATTTGTAAGGAACAAGTTTATCATCCTTTATTTGATGTTGGTCAGTTGTTTGATTTATGATTAACTATGAATCTCCATAGACCTTTAAGCTTTGAATATCCCACTGTATGGCAAGATGAATCCCTGTAACCAATGCCTCATATTTGGCCATATTATTTGTACATTAAAATTGTATATGGAATGCTTTAGGGATCAACTCCCCCTATGGCGTGATCAACAATATGCTAGCTCCAAACCCTCAAGATGTGAAGGATCCATCAAAATAGAGTGTCCACTGTTCAGGTTCTTGTGATGCTTGTTCTATCATCATGATAGAATCATCTAGAAGGTCAAAGTTGAGTGGTTGAGTGGCCGTAATAGGAGCTTCTACAAGTTGGTCAGCAAGAACTTATCCTTTGATTGCCTTTTGATTCTGGTACTCAATATGAAACTCACTAAGGAGCATAATCCATTTAGCCATGCATCCTTGAAGAGTTGTTTCAGATAAAAGGAACTTGAGAGGATCTACCTTGGTGATAACAATAGTTTTGTTATTTAGCATATAATGTCACAATTTTTAAATGGCGAACACCATATCTAACATGCCTTCTCAATAGGCATATTATTATGTTCATAGGATACCAATGTGTGGCTTAAATAATAAACCATGTGTTCCTTACCATGATCATCATGCTGAGCCAAAAGTGCCCCCAATGCATGTTCCATGGTTGATATATAAAGAAGTAGTGGCTTTCCTTATGTTGGAGGTCATAGGATTGGTGGATTGGCCAAGTATGTTTTAAGCTTTGCAAATGCTATCTGACAATCTTCATCCCACTGAAATGTTACCCCTTTCTTTAAGAGGTGGGTAAATGGGTGGCACTTATTTGCCAATTGAGAAATGAACCTACGTATAGACTAGATCTTGCCTTGTAGACCTCACAACTGTTTAAGATTATTTGGTGGAGGCATTTACATAATAGCATTGACCTTTGCATGGTTGACTTCAATCCCTCGTTGTGATATAACGAACCCTAGCAATTTTCCTAATGTGACTCCAAAGACACATTTCTTAGGATTCAATTAGACTTTATATGCATGAAGCCTCTTAAATATTCTTTGTAGAATGTCAGGGTATCCTGCTCTTGTTCTTAATTTTGCTAGTATATCATCAACATAGTCCTCGATAATGTCATGCATCATGTCATGGAAGATGATAGTCATTACACATTGATATGTGGCTCCAACATTCTTCAAACCAAATGGCATGACTTGGTAACTAAATGTCCCCCACAAAGTGGTGAATGTGGTCTTATGTTAATCTTCAGGGGCTATCTTGATCTGATTGTAACCAAAAAATCCATCTATTAAGGATAGCATCTCATACCCATCAGTTGAGTCGACAATTATGTTGATGTTGGGTAGAGTAAAATTATCTTTAGGGCATGCTTTGTTGATATCACAAAAATTAGTACAAAAATGTATGCATGGGGTTTTTTTACTCACTAGTACTATGTTAGAAATCCACTCAAAGTAGTCTAGTAGTCTGATAAAACTAGCTTATAATAACTTTTCCAACTTGACCTTAACCAAAAGGGCAATGCATGGATGCATCTTTATCAACTTTTGCTTGACTGGTTTAGCATCAGGGTGAACAACAAGATGATGCACCATTAAATTTGGGTCTAAGCCTAGCATTTTAGAGTATGCCCATGCAAAGATGTTTATATAATCCTTAAGAATGGATATAATATGTTCACATTCTGCTTCAATAAGGGAAGCTCTAAGATAAACAATTTTGGGATCCTCATGCGTTCTCAAATTCTCTTATGTTGTGTTCTCCATAAGGAGTGTGGATCCGTCTTCTAGAATTGTAGGCAATATATGGTCATGATCATCTTCTTTTGTTACATCTTCTTGTTGTTACTCCTAAAGATCTAGATAATATGAAGAATCAGAATCTACCTTTTTAGGTAAAGGCCAATTGGCAAAAACCTCTAGAAACTCAAGAGCAAGACGCTCAAATATTTGATGTTGTTCAGAAGAGATGCTTTTACTAGCTATGGAACTTGGGCTAGATGGAATTTCTATGTCCTGAGGGGATGAGCAAACTTTCTCGCCTAAGAGCACCTAAAATAGGTTTTCACTCAAAGGCTTGTCTTTTTCTTTACTTTTTCCCTAATCGACAAGTGCCTCAAATAGGTTTTCATTAGAATATCTTGATGTTTGTTCTTTATTATGACCAAGAAAATTTGCATGTTCTCCAAAATAGGCAAAAGGATCTAATGAAAAATCAAAACCCTGTTTATGATCACCAATGGGGAATGCATCTCATAGGCCCATGGATTCTGCAATTGATTCTTCATTTAGGAACACATTGAGGCATATGACCAAATTTTGTTTATCCCAATTATGAGTTCAGGGTGGAAAAGGCATAGGTCACAGTGAGAATTTGCTTCAAGATGGGAAGCTCGAATGGTAAAGATATAATGTCCTATTTCAGGAAGGGAAGCACCACTAGGATGAGTTCTTGCTTTAAGAGGGGAAGCTCCAATGATAAATATAAAATGTCTTGCTTCAGGAAGGGAATCACCACTAGGATGGATTTTTGCTTTAGGAAGGGAAGCCCTAATAGGAGTTATGGTCAATACATCATTTGAATCAAAAAAATATAAGTCAACAAGCTCATCAAAAAGGCTATAATGGGATGTTGTGTAACTACTAGGAGTCTAGTTACTAGTCACTTCAAAAGAGTCACTATCAAATGTCATGAGGTCATCCTCTAGTGGTTAGAATCCAAGACCATGATTCCAATTGTTGACTCTGGCTGATAAGGGTTCTAAAATTCCTTGCACCTATGGGCTAAAGCTTTTCCCTATATAGTCAAGATGATCCATTATCCTGTTAGGGATAGGATACTTTAGATTTTGAAAAAAATCATCAAGGCCTTCAAAATATAACCAATCTCCCTCAGTAAAATCGTATTGATCTTTTGTTGGTGAAATTGCTAGTATGAAAACCACAGGAGGTTTTGGTTGCTTCTTCTTTGGTTGCCAAATCTAATCAGGTCTGTTAGGAGTCCAAGAAGTTTTAGGCTGAATAAATGTTTTAGGGGATTTTTGTAATTTTTTAATATGAAGGACATTCTTCAAATGGTATGTGGAAATGCCTACATCTTTAATAATAACCTTCTTGACCAGAGCTGCAGGAAATGGATCGGCTGAAGTGGAGGCTAGATCACTAGGGTCTATATAATTAGATGGAGTTAGATGAGAAATGATGGCTTTATTCTTCTTTGCAATGAATTTAAAACATGGGAAATAGTTATAATTATGAAACTCTACTTTAAGATGTTTGCAATATTGATATGGCTACTGATCAATGGGAATAGTAATATCGATCCCATCATGGAGAAACTTAAGGGATTGGTGAAGAGTAGATGGAACTGCCTGTACTTCATGGATCCAAGGAAAACAAGAATTATGTTATAAGGAAGCTCAATATCTATAATATGAAATAATGTATGATTAGAAATAGACCCAACCATGACTAGCAACCAAATTGTACCAGATGACTCCCTCTTGACATTGTCATAAGCCTTGATTGTAATAGTTTCTGGTTGAATGTCCTTATCCATGTAACCCAATCATCATACCAATTTAAGAGATATGATGTTCAGCCCTGAACCATTATCTATAAGAACTCACTTGATCTTGTGATCTACAATGATTATCTCGATGTATAGTGGGTTATTATGGTTTGAACCGAGGGTGGACATGTCCTTTTGATCAAATGTGATTTATTGTAATGAAGATAAATGTCTAACTAGGTTCTATAACTAATCAAGGTTTATATCATTAGGCACAATAGACTCTTAAAAAAAATTGTTCAAGATGGTTCTATGGACATCAAATGTCTACAAGAGTTCTAATATGGAAATTTATGTAGGGGTTTTATCTAATTGATCTGTTATACTATAAGGCCTTTGAATTGGATTAAACTAGTTTAGTCTTTGTTGGGACAATATTTGACTTTGGAACAATTGGCATAATGTTCTAATTGGGTTTATGGAAATAAGTGGGTGAAGGACCCTAGATGGTAACTCGTGGGCATCTAGTTCCAATTGCACAACCTAGAGGTGGCAAGGAGTTATTATAATTAGAAGAGGAAGGCAAAAGGTCTTGGATGGTGACTCACGGGCATCTAGTTACAAATTAAAACCTAGAGGTGGCAAGGAGTTATTATAATTAGAAGAAGAAGGTAAAGGGTCTTAGATGGTGACTCACAGGTGATTAATTGTATTATGATAATTTTGGGTCAGCGAGGAGCCTTTATAATTAGAAGAAAAGTATTATTGTTTAGGATTAGTAACCCATGTAAATAAAGTAGTAACATGATGATGCAAACTCATCATTATATTACTAGAGGGAGAGGGTGTTGACCCTATAATGATGGGTCCCATGTTACAAGGAACACAAGATTGACCATGTGGTTTTATAGTAATAATGGCATTGTGGGTTGCAAAAATGCATCCCACAATATTGTTATAGTCGTAAGGTACATTATTATAAGCCACATTATTAGTGTGGGAATTATGATCTCGATTGTGCTCATTATAATTTTAACCTTGTTGTTGGTTCTAATTCTACCTCTGTCCTTGATTGTGACCATCTTGATTATTTCTTTGTGGTGGTGGATCATGTCAAGGAAAAGGGTCTTTGTAGATTCCAATATCCTAATTTGTGTCTTGATTAGGGGCCAACTTAATTTCTAGTTCACCACTTTTAATAAAGTCCTCAATAATGTGTCACAATTAAACACAATGATGTGCACCGTGACTAGTAACATGATGAAAGTTACACCATTCATTCTCTTTATACCAGTCTAGTTTTGGTTGATCTTGAGGAAATGGCCTCAATATTGACCATATAATTAAATTAGATGTAATGAGCTTTTATAACACTATTTCAATTAATTCTCCTAACTTGCTAAAGGCTCTAAAATTATTATGAAATGTCCTTCATGGAGGTTGTCTCTGTAGAATAGGTAGTGGATTTGGGGGAGTTAATTGTACATTTGAAGGAGGCCCAACCTGTACCATTTGTACATGTCTTATTTCTATCACCCCATTTCCAACCATGTTCTTATTTTTTCTAAAGCCCTTAAGCTTATCCTACATAACTATTTGAGCTGGTGACTTAGTCTGATTAGACACTTGACCTTGCACAAAAAACTTAACAAGGCCTTTAGCAATAAGAGCCTTCTATATATGCACTCCTTTGTCAATAATTTCTTCAAATGAGTTATCACAAGCTAACCATAGATTATGTGTAACTTCAGGATGCAAATCCTACACAATGATATCAGCTAACTATTTGTCTGGTAAGTTATGTTGAAAATGGTCTGCCAATGCCCTCCACCTTTGCAGATATGCAGTGAAACTTTCACCATCATGTTGCTTGGCTTTTCATAAGTCAAAAATGGTCAATTCATGTTCTATGTTATATGACAAATGGTTAATGAACTTTTTTGATAAGTCATTTTAATCCGCAACTGATCCCTTGGGTAGTTTAAGTATCCAATCAAGAGCTTGTCCTACTAAACATCACAAAAATAGTCATAATAAGTACTCGTTATTGTAAGCAACATCTTGAAATAAGATGAAGAATGCCTGTATGTGATCATGTGGATCTCCTTTTTCTTTGTATTTGTCAAATTTGGGTGCCTCAAAATGAGGTAGAAAAGGGTTTTGGAGAATAGATAAATCAAATGGATATGGGCATATCTCATCGAATTTGTACCTTTTGACTCTATTATTCATCTCTAATCTTTGAATAATTTCTTTCATATAATTCCATTCTTTCATGTTTGGTGCATTTGTGAAATGTGCCCCTAGTTTTGTTGTTACTGAGGTGGAATGTGCCCCTAGTTTTGTTGTTGTTGAGGTGGAATGTGCCCCTGGTTTTCTTCTATTAGGGCGGAATGTGCCCCTAGTTTTGTGTGAATCTTTAGGGAACGTATACCTTTTGATCCATGATTTGGTTCTAATTCACTCCTTGAGTTGAAAATATAGGCCATTGATTCTTGGATTGTAAAACATTCCCTGAATTTGGCTACTTCATACTTTGTTGAGTTTGGAAATTTCTATGTTTATTTACCAATTTTTGGGTTGGCTGAAAATAACTAGCCAAATTGTCTTTAGGGATTTCCTCAATTCAAACTAAATGTTTGGGTTTCTGAGTTTGTAAAGTAATAAGAGGTTCTTGATGATTGAATAATGTATGTTTCATGTCAAATAGAATATTTTTTAAGGTCTCTTGTGACTTTAACTATTCATTTAGATTACCTTGATCCACTATGGTAATGTTCTCATCCAATACTTGTGTACTTTCAACCATATCTCTGGGTTCTTTCGAAGCATTATTGTGAATTAAAGTGGAAACAAGGGAGTCAGTTAAGTCTATGACAAATTAATCTGCATATCATTGACTTATTATCTTGATCCTAGCTAGAAGATATGGATTTGTGGGTTTTGACTTTATTTGCATTTCCTTTCCTTTATTAGAGTAAGAAGGTATGTCTATTTGTGTAGAATCTTGCTCTTGCCATTGTTGTTCTCCTTCTCTAACTAAGGTATGCAATCATTCTATAGGAAAGTCAGAAGGTATTCTAACACCTGATTCTATCAATCTAAGAAGGGCTTCATCTTGATCTTCTTGGGGTTGATATTTATTGTAATCATCTTTAGATCATATTGTTACGGCGATATCATCAAAAACAATGGGGTTATCTTGACCATCATAAAATTGCTCGTCTTCATAACTAAGGCCATAAGAGGCCTCACTACGAGTGAACCTTTGAGTCATGTCTAAAAAGAGTTGTTATGTGTATTGACTAAAATTGGACCAATGTTCGTCAACCAATCAAAGTATGCTTTGGCTCTTTTTTAAACAAATAACTAAGGTGCTAATGAGACTATAAGGGAGGGTGGTTTGAAACCACACATAATTTAGAAGATTTGGTTCATGAATTTACTTAACCTTTGGTAAACTTGAAATTGTATAGATCAGAAGAGAGTAAGGTAACTCAAAGACCCAAGGTGAAAACTAGTACACCAAAGCCTAGATCTTTGTGATACACCCACACTGTAAAAGCTAGCTTCAACTTTGACAAGTCAAGCCTAGAAGTTTAGAGGAAATCTCTTTGGATTATGAAGAAGACAAAATTAACTAATAAACTCAAGCTGTAAAAACATACACGAATCACTAAGTATAAAGCTAGGACCAAACAGGCAGCACAACATAGCCACATGATTCTAGTAGGATAAAATATGTTCTAGGACTCAACGTGAGTGATACGCAAGATGATTTGAGTCCACCAAAATGATAATGTGATTTTGAATCTTAATAAATGACCTTCAATCCAAATGAAATATTAAACCCAAGTTAAAATAATCTTAGTACACAAATGGTGAACCCACTTTGACACACCAACCCTTAGAACTCAAAAAGGTTCAATTTCGAATGTGGATTATAAATGAAGGATTTAAACAAATTGGGTAAAATATCTAGACTCAATTGGGAAGCATGACTGTGTCAAAGTGGATGATATGACACAAAGCCTTTGATAATAATTTGAACAAGGGAAAGGTGAATTTTCCATTTGGACAGCGTAATGCCTCCCTTGCTCAAGAAAATTGAGAACAGTGTGTTTTGGTTAAGTTCCTTGAGTTAACAAGTAGTTTTAGACACAAATAAACACCAAGTAAGCTAATGACAAAAAATAAACATCTTAAGTCTAAACTGACAAGGTATGGAAAAGTGGGGTCTAATAAACTAGCAAGGTTTCAATCATTCTAAGGGAATCAATTACACAATGACTTTCATGTCAAATGATGCAAAAGATAAACATGGAAATTGGGTGACCACAGCATTGGCTAGTTGTAAAAGGGTCTAGTCCTTTTTATAACCACTACATCATGTTGTTCGCGAAGTGTAGTGTGATGTCCAAATGTAGATACATCCCATGTGCAACTCCAAAGGAGTCAAATGAAGTCAATGTCAGGAGGTGAAACCCTAGGTCAAAGCTTCTATAAAGATCTCACGGGAGGTAATGACGTCCGTCTTGCAAGCCAAGTTTACATGAAAATAAATAAATAATAAAATATAAAGACTTTAGGGTCATTTTCAAGATCACCTAAATTTTTATGAGTTTTTGGGGAGTGATTTAGGTGACATTCTTTCTAATCCTTGGACTAGGCTATTTGTAATAGGAATGGGACTTTTGATTCCAAGGGTTCCCTAAAGGGGCCAAATGGAAGAGCATATATGCAACATTCCTCTTTTTTCCAAACAAAACCTAAGTAAACAACTATTGAAAACAATAATTGACAAGTGTGTTGAATTTTAAACCCAAATAAAATATTTGATGGTGTTCATTTGACCCCTTGGTCTTAGTTACAAACTTTGAAAACATTCACCAAAATATCTAAATTCTTTGTTAAATACCAAAACAAAGTTCCTAATTGATTTTTAAGCATCCAAAAGGTGATGTAAACATGTTTTTATCAAAGCAAAAGCTTGTTCCTACAACAAAAATGTCAGCATGTCCTTTAGCTTTGCAACTATTTTTAGCTTGAAATAATAAACTTTGAAAAAATAACTCTCGGGTCTATGTTTTAAGAAAAACACAGTGACCGATGTCGGTTATTACAACCGATTATGGTTACTTTGGCCAACCAAGATCTAATCAATGTCAATTTTGCTAACCAACATTAGTTAAGCTAGGTAATCGATGTTAGTCTTACTTGCTAACATCAGAAACTATGTAAAACTGTGGCAAACAAAAATGGCAAAATAAAGTTAGAAAATCAATTTGCATTAGTGTTAAGGGTCCAAATGGATATTTTAGAGTTGAAAAATGATCTTATTTATGTGTGAGATGCATCTTGTCCCTATGTGTGAGATGCATCTTGTCCCATCGGGCATGCCAATATGTAGAGAGGATTACAAAGCAAGTTAGTCAAGCATTAGTCCATAAATAATGAAACATGCATAAAAAACTAACTAACCAAGCCTATCTATTCCTATGGGAATTACAAAAGATATCAAGAAATAAATGAAAGCAATCAACACCATACTACCTTCCCAAATAGATTCACCATATCCATGTGGCTCAAAAGCATCTTCTTCCTTGATCAAGCATCCTTGTCTTTGTCAACAATGGTGGTAAGCTCCTCCAATGCCTCAAGAACACTCCATAAAACCTAGGCTCATGATTCCAAATCACTAAACTAGCCTATCAATGAAGCTTGCAAGTAAAATCTATGATTAAATGCAAAACCTTGTGGAAACAATTTAACATTATAACTTTTTAATATTCAAGCCCCTAATTCATGTCCATGGCCTCTCTATTTATAGATTTTTGAGATTGGTCAGGATCAACCATGACCATCCATCTCAAGATTGAGATGTTTGGCTATGGATAATCCTAACATTTGGAATTAAATCCATAATTATCTTCATCATGACCTTGGAATAAGGGGCATTGAAGAGACATGGGAGGCATTAACTAAGCATGGGTGACCCATAATCTTGATATTTGTGGCATTTATGGCCTAGGGATGTCTTCCCAAGAAATGAGGTCACCTGATGATGTAGTTAATAAGAATCAATTTTTAAAAATAAATATTCAATAACTCTCATGGAAAATCCACTTAAGCTCTTGATTTGGATTAATTATCCTTAAACAAGGTTAATCAACATTTGTGCAATTATTTGAAAATTGGTCCTCAATTAATCAAAATGATCAGAAAGTCATATTAATGAGTTGTAATTTGACTCAGGAAGAATTAAAAGGTGATGTTAGATGCATCGGAACTGTATTTCCATTTAGGATGTTTCCAACACAAAATAATAAAGGTATGTGGTGTGTACCAATGAATTTATGAGAAAAGAGTGATCCAAAGCACACAAGGTGAAATCGTCATTTTGACTCAAAATGAATTGATCAAAGTTAGCTTGCCCATAAATTGCATTGCCCTATTTAGGGATACCTTGACCTAAATTGGCACTTGTAAACGACAAGTTTGAACCATTTAGTGTGTTTTATGGATTTTGACGTAAAATGTGTGTTTGAGTGGAATTCGACTAAGATTGACAATTTTAACATAAATGGTGTTAGGAATTAGATGTCTATAGACAATAGCATGGGTCATTTATGTCTATTAACCATAGAATTGTCTCAGTTGACTATGCTTGATGACTAATAGGAAAACATAAAAAGAAATAGAACCTTGATAATGATAGGTAAAAAATAATATCAAAGGGTATTTATTGACAGGACCATTAGAGGAGGATAAGAATGCATATTTTTCAAGTGCATTGATCATAGACTTTTCTGAGTTAACTATGATAAAAAAAATTATTGTTACACCTTTTATGTCTGGATGTGCTAGTAATCTAAGATATCATAATTTGGATTATGTCGTGCAGAACTCATTGTTTTCCTTTTTTGGTGCATTTTGATAGCTTAAAAACTTGTAAAAAAAGAGGGGAATGTAATGCACTGAGTTGACCTCAATCAACCCCCTGATGAGTGATTATTACCTGCATATCCAATACTCCAAGGAGGCAAATCAATCCCACGTATTTCTCCTACTTAGATTGATTGTGTAATTGTGTTCCTTGACTATATGTATGCAGCTAGAAAATAGCTTTGATACTTGACAACAATAGATCTTAACTTACTTTGATATGTTCTAGACTTGGCTCATGGGTTCTCTTTGTGAATGATATTCAATTTGGAATGAATGGGGCAAATTTTCTCAATAAGCAATAGTGTGTAAATTTGAACCAAGTGAATAGTAAGTGAGGTTAATGAATGACCTTTGATATGTATTTATAGGTGAACATTTTGATAATTTCTTTGAGCCAACCTTATGAAATATTTGGAGGGACACAAAATAATGATTTGAATTTCAGAAGCTAGTTGTTACTTGGTGTAGGGCATGACCGGTCTAGGTGGATAGGAATGCAACAGTGCTGAACTATCCCAAAAGATCAAGGACACTTGTCTTGAACTAGAGACAATTTGAGGGTGATTTTAATTAGTTTGAGAATTTGAATTTGAAATTTATATGTATTAGTGATGAAAAATGAAGGTTTGATCCCACATATAGAAAAAATGTTTAAAGGAATGACGAATAAGAGTCATGTATTTCGGTGCAAGTCATGTGTTTTAGGATGTCTCAAGAATTAACATTATCAAGTATCTATGACCATATCTATATGTATACAACTAGTGGGTGGAATAAATTAATGGAATCATGACTTAGGGAAAGAATCAAGTGCACAAGATACAAAAAACATGAAATAAAGAGGATATTAAATAGTGTTGACTTTCAAGCATAAGTAATTAGTAAGCAAGCTAGCCCATAATACCATCACAATAAAATTAATCATAATACTAAATTAAATATATATAAGTAGGAGCATGTTTTATAATCAAATACCAAATTAGGATGTTAAGGCACCCATGAGTCAAGTAAAGATAAAACATTATTATCATCATCTTCCTCATTGTATTCACATTCTCTGCATTATTTACTAATTGATATTTCACAACATTGTGAACTTTAATGATAGAGTCCTTATTAAGATTTTGTGTTTATGTAGTATAAATAGGTTGTGACAAGCATACTCTTATTGGGATAGATTTAAATACTTGAGCCTTGTGTTATATTTCCTAGGTCTAGATCTTGGTTGTTCATTTGGTATTTCTTTACATAGGACATCTTCTTGAATTTGTTGTTTTAGTAAGTGATATCTTTCTTGAGTGCCATGTCTTGGTCTTCATGTATAAACTTAAAAAATTCTGCAAAGTTCAAGAATTTCCTTCATTTGGTGTATCTAAGGTCTACCAAACAATACATCTTAAGATCCCTAAGTAGGTAAAACATGAAATAAGTCACTAACTATTTTAGGACGCACTTGAATAAGTAATATAATACAACTAAGTGCCTCTCTAGTTATACCATAATATCCCATAGTCAATGTTGGAGTATATGCTAAATATATGATATAAATCCCAAGACTATTAATGAATCCCTCAGTACATATATTGAAGCTTGAATCATTATCCACCATGACACCATATTTTTATTTTGACAAAGTTTTCTCATGAAAATTACTATAAATAAAGGTTTGTCGTATGTGCCATCATTTGGAATCTCATTTTCATCAAACACAATTTTAGTAAGTGTTATTTTTATTATGATTTAACCAACTAAATAAATAATACCATCAAGTGGATAAGCATTAACAACCTTTGGTGCTTTTCTTTGATGTTGTATACATATAAAATTCTAAAATTTCCCTTGTTTTGCAAGCATTGATTTGGTGGAGCCATTGATTCACTCTATTTTCTGTTTGTTCCTTTGGTTGTTTTTTATGGGACCTTCTATCTTATGTTTCAAATCAATGTATTTTTATTAGAAGAATGTATTGGAATTCTATGATAATTTAAATATGCATTTGCATCGTAGTTTTAGGCAATAATCTTGAACTTTCAAAGTATCTTATTCTAGGTAAAGTAATCATGTTACACTCAAGCAATCTATAAGAAACATTATGTGGACTTTCACTTACCCCAGTGAATTGTCTACCTATCTCTATTGAGGTAATATAAGTTTTCTAGATGGTTGATTTATTACATTGACCATGATCTTGGCCTAATTATTTTCTTTAAATCCATTCTCATTGACTCAAGCTTTAAGAATTTTATTCTTTGTGAGCTTAGCACCATTAAAATTTGGAATATTTGACTCATACTTAATAAATTTTGAATCTAAAATATTGGCCTCAAAGTCTCAAGCAATGTGAAAAAATTCATAAAAAAGTGTTAAGCATTGAATACCACTTTGTCCTTGATAATTGAAAGTAGAATCTTGGAAAATATACTTTAAGCTCACTATTTTTATGGTTGATAATTCATCTAGGTAATTATGAAATTAAAATGAAGCACATACTCACTAATGGTTTCATTGGGTCCTTATGTGTTTTGACCTAATTTTTTAAATGTCACATTTATAACAATGTTATTTTGGAAATGGGTTAAAATTTGATCAACTAAAGTAGTAAAATAATGTATAAATCCACATGGTAAATCACAAAACCAAATAACTACATAATATTTTAAGCTCCTTGGGAATATGTTAGGAAATAATTTACTGTCATGAATAAATTTTAAATAAGAGGTATAAAAGGCCCTAATGTGATAAGAAAGATCTCCCTTTCCATTTAACAATTCAAACTTTGGAGTAATGCGTCCTATTGGAAATGGATAATCAAGTACTTCATAAGCCAAAAGGTTTATAAGTATATCATTAGAAGTGAATCTATTATTTGTATTTTGAGGATCTTGAGAAAGGATTTTTATTTTATTATGCAAGTCGCGTAATAAATGCAACATAGTAGTCATTTAAGGATTTGGAATAAAAGTAGAAGTAGAAGTAGATTAGATTGGAGTAGATTTTTTTTGTAAGATACAAATGTTATGACTTGTGGAGAAATTTGAGAAGCATTATAAGTGATAAAATGTTTAACAAGAGGAATCTTATTACAACATGTTGAGACATTGGAAAGGCTTGAGAAACAATTAAATCATGTTGAGAATTTTCAAGAACTTGAGAAGCAATGGGGACATGTTGAGAATTTATAGCATTTTGAGAAGTAGGAGAACTATGTAGAGCAATAGGAACAACATTAAAAGTAATATAAACTTGAGCATGAGTAGGAATTTAAAATAACTGAGAATTGACTACATGATAAAACATGGGATGAAGCTCTTGGATGGCATTAATTAATACTGAAAGTTGATCAAAATGTTTTGAAATAAACTCTCTAAATTTAAGAACATGCTCAACACTATGGGCACTCATATATCCATTATCTACCTTATAATTTATCTCTTGAATGGTTACCTATAGACACCTAAATATGGTATTAGACACTTGGTAAAAATAAATTGACATATCTTTGTCATACAAGACTTATGCATACACATTCAACTCTTATGCACACTTTCCCCTATGTTTTTACTCATCTATTATCTTGGCCAAATAAATTTTCTATCACACATATTTAGGATTTCCCTAGTCTATGCAAGAACGTGCTCTATAATCCTAAGTAGACTTTTGCCATATTTTAGATCCCTATTTTTCCCTTTTTAGACAATATCAATAATAACCAAACTTTGGTGATTATTATAGGTGTTGTCTTTATCAATATTGTTTGTGAATCCTTAATAGTTATTTTTCAATTTAAAATGTATAATTTAGGTCGGCCTAAACACATTTCATATGTTGATTATGGGGAAAATAAAAATAAGTTGTTTATAAATACAAATCATGCCCAAGTTCATATTTTATTAGAAATTACATTGAGAACTAGTAGGAAGGTTGAGAAATCCATTTACACTTTATTGAGACCTTATCACCAAAGCATACACATAAAAATCCCTCAAAGGTGAAGCCATAGATCTAAGTTTGAAGACTAGTGCAAGGTCAAAGTTGTATGTTATAAAATTTCAAAAACCAAAGCATTTCATTGCATTCTAGTGGATCACAATTGAGTACACACACCCCCCTAAGTAGGAGAACTATGTGTGGTTTGAGTCATATTCAATATATTGTAACGTATATAATGTTCAATCTCTTAGCTAATAATGGTTGTGATTGTCTAACCCATCATTCTAACCCATTTTTCTAAGCCTATCATGTGTCAATAGTGAATCTAGGCTTTCAAAGAAAATAGAAACAAACTTAGAATGTATGCACATGATCAATGACAAATAAACATTATAAAATCCATCTACAAGGTATATACAATGATCTATGGAAAAATACACTGTCATAATCAACCTAAAAAGTATCAGTTACCACAGGGGTCTAAGATTTATTGGCAACATCCTGACAGATTCTGAACTTCTATTTACTGATTTGAGTAGTTATAAGACATTACAAAGTATTTTATAGGTGAGGGATGGAGTTAATGGGAATATTAAACATAAATAATCTAAGTGAAACCACTTCTCTCTTTTATTTCTTATTTATATATTTATCAAGTGCAATCAATCACCCTTTAACATTAACATTTGTGTGGTAAATTACCTAGTTTACACAATCTTATTTAGATAAGGTAAATATAAAAATAAATAAAACATATTGGTGAAAAATATCTTTGTTTTTAATACAAAAAACCATAAGTATTTATTCCTAAGGGTTTCATTGTTCATTATTATTATTTTATATTTATCCTATGGTAGGATTTGAGAACTATTTTTTTATTTCTCCTTATTTGCATAAGTAAAACCCTAACAACTATAAATGGATTATGATAGTTTATATTTTGTGATTCAAGCTATGATTGTCATGATTACATGTTTATTTTTGTTGTACCATAATTTCAATTAATACAATTAAGACTAGTCACAATAGTATAAAATAAAGTAATGTGATTAAAATATTAAGATATGACATTTAACAATAATTTGAATGTAAAAGCTTAGAACTAATTACAAGAATTTGACAAGTGGCATATGTTAAATCTAATAAGTACAATAGAGAGATGAATACTTAGATTTTTTGGGTGATTGTTTAATCATGACTATAATTTGAAAGTGAAAATTATTTTAAATCAGACGTAAGGTTCATTTAGATCTAGAATTGTTTATTTATCTACGCAAGGTTAGTTCTACCAATTTGGGTCAATATCGTTGGTTAATACTGACCTATGTGAAAATGTGGGATCACCTTCACCTATCTTTTTATGTTATATATTTGTGATCCCAAACACTGACATTTTGTGAAACACTAATATTCAACTTTATTTGCCTTGAAACCCTAGGTGTGTTTGTAAAGGCTATAAACCTACAAAAATAGAGAAGTTTAATGGGTTGAGTTGACCTTAATCACCCTCATTTGATGATTTATTATTGCCTATGTATCTGATACTCTAAGGAGGGAAATCAAACCATAGAGTTCTCCCACCTAATATGATTGTGAAATTATGCTCCTTTGTTATATGTATATGGTTAATTATTTGGAGTTGATACTTAAAAATGCTTGCTTTATTGTGCTTTAAACTTGGCTTGTGGTTGCTCCCAATAATAGATTTGTAATTTGTGTAGAATGGAGTAGATTTATCAATGTGTAATAGTGTATATATATGTTTGAGATAAGTTCCAAGTCCAATTTAAATGAGAGCTTGATTTATTTGTATATGAGTGTAATTGGGTAGTTTTTCACACCACTGATGCATGATGCAAATGGACTGACCCTAAAGAGATATTTGAATTTAAAAAATAGTCATTGCTAGGAGAGGGTCACTTTTGACCAGATTATGTCAGTATCAAGTGGTGATATTGATCAAATTTGGTAGATTTAACTTGTGTACAAGCAGATTGAAATAAAGGTTTGCAAATGTCTATGCAAGATATTTAGTAGGTTTGAAACTAACATTGAGGTTGATGTAGGTGTGTAATAGAAAAATGGAAGGGTAAACTCATAGAATAACATGCAAGTGTGAGAGAATGTCATACTAAGATCTTATTGATGTGCTCAAATCATGCATGGTAAATCTATGTTAAGCTTGTCATTATCAAGTATCGAAGACTAGATTTTAGTATATATAAATGCCCCCCTTTTATTCTAATAATGAAATTACTAGAGTAAAAGGATAAAATATAACTTGGTATGTACAACACACATTGTCTTTAGAATGAATATCCAATTATGCAGGTTACTTGTAGCAAACATTACAATCACATGTTTGATGTCCATAGATTGATTGTTTTAATCTGAAACTAGATTTTTGAAATTTTGAAAAAATAAGGTTAGAGTACATGTGTGTTATTGAAAACCATGTTTTCCTTGTAAATTTTTGGTAATGATGCTTCCTTGTTGAAGTATTGGAGAAACTTGTGATTCTTTATTGACAGGAATGGAGAGTTGTTGTGACTATACCCCAAATTTGTGTAATTGTGTAGTCTATTGGGTTGGGAAGACAACATACCCGAACTATCATGGATATGAGTAAAATTACGTAATGTACTAACCCAAATAACTATTCAAGTAAAGAGAGAAGCATTAGGTTAGGTTCACTAAAAAAAATTAGATCAACCACTACATATGGCTTATAGATTCAATTATATAGTTCACTCAGGTTCACTCCACATAAATAAAAAGCATGATTGAAAGCAAATTAACAACATTCATGCCCCCATTATAAATGCAAATTTTATTATATAGTTTCACTTAATGTAAAATAAAATGCATGATCGAAAGAGAATGAAGAATGTTCATACCCCCACTATAATCATAGACCTAATAAGTGTGAAGTGGAATGGCAACCATTTTCCATTCAACTATAAATTATGTTATTATATATTTATACATGATCCAATATCATGCCTCATGAATTTAAAAGTGTGTATATGTGCATGAAATAGTATCATGCCCCATATTTTTATATCGACTGATATAGAATGTTCTACATTTATATGTTGAATTTGAGAACATGCATCTCAAATATATGTGTATGTGAAAACCTATAATTTTTGATCTTATAAATTATGTGCATATGCACCAAAGCATGTATGAATATATGATCAAGTGTTTGTAATGTGAGTACATATGCATGGCATATGCTCATTTAAATTATACTAATTTGGCAATACTTATCATGTAACTAGACCATTTCATATCTAAATGTTTATATTTTGTAATCCGATATGATTTTTGGTTCATGGAAGCTTATATCTCTATGACAAGACCACTACAATACCCCCATTTTGGGATGATAGATGTATCATGTAAGTCAGTCATCTCAAAATAAGAGTTAATTATATCATGTTGTGTATAAATATATCATCATACAATATCATGTCCTCATGTGGAAAGTATAACATCATAGTAATGTATTTGTTGATCGAGGCATGTATATAATATATGTAATGCATGGCATATAGTTTCATGTCTACATAGATATATCAATGAAGCACGTAGTAGTATAATCACTTAATAATACTCCACATTAAAAAATGCATGATGTCAATCATGGGACCACTAAATGCTAGCAAGATTAACAAGTGTAAGTGTTAGTGTCACACATAAGGCCAAGATCTGCATAAAAATGACATGGAGTCATAATAAAAAAGGCAAATGGCCACACACAAGGGACATTAAGTTTTTAAAAATAATGAAAATAAAGGATGTCACATCAAATAAGGTGAAGGGCCATACTCTAATGACATAAATATGTCACAAACAAGGGACATCAAGGAGGTCGCATCAAACAAGGCTAAGGGCCACATGTAAGAGGGCATAAATATGTCGTAAGCAAGGCCAAAATGTCACACATAATAGAAAAACATAAAGTATCCTATAATATACAATACTAACAATATCAATGAAGCATAAAACAAGGGAACTAATCTAAACCATCCATATATATCAATGTCGGATCATAGTATAATAACATATCCATGTAGCACTATGTAAGATATGTTACAACCCCTCAAATTATATTTTGAATAATGTAGTATTTTTTTTTTAAATTGAATACTTTACATTCATTCCATAGATACATAATAACTTATCCAAATGATAACTTAGAATAATAACAATTCTAAATTCAAATAGCAAAATGTAATATAACTTATTACAACTATAAAGAAAGTAAATACATTAGGTCTCAACCATGATTGGTCTAATAAAATAGTAACTATTGTTTAATTTTAAACATAAATATTACAATTATTCAACCTTAATACTATAAATAGATACTATGCCTTTCAAAGCTCAATTCGAACCAACTTATGCATCTCTGATAATCTCAAGTGTGGTCTCTAGATAAGTAGTACTATTGTGGGGAGGGAGAGCATCATCCAAGCACTTTTTCACACCAACCATCCCCCACACTAATTCCATTAGAGAATGGCCCTCCATTTATATATGGATAGATAGTGACAGTGTGGGAAACCAGAGAACAAGCAAGCACCCAAGTGTATGATTTCTAAAACTAAACATGCATTGTATCATAGAAAACATGTTCTATTGCAAGATATCACACTAACATGTAAATCATACATACTATAAGACAATGTATCATCATACATTATTTGACTATAATATTCATACTAATTATATTCTTTGAATCATATCACATCACATGCTAAACATAGGATTAAGCAAAGTGTACATTTATTCCATCAACACATGAATGAATCTTACATTATTATCTTTCTCAAATTATAAATAATGCCTACAATGTATACCACTCAGGTAAAATTCATATTAAACTGTAGTTTCCCAACTACTACAATAAGATCCATACTACACCCCATGATATTTCATACTATCATAGTCTAGTGTTCTAAGACACAACTACTAGTTTTCTCACAATCAGTCATATAGATAGTCATAAATACATAGAATCATAATCTTATATACATACAAGTATATATATCAAAGCAAGTCATACAAATACATAAAATTCTAACCTAATATTCGGTTACATTCTCAAGGTTGTATGCATGTATACATTATGTTTTATTAATTTTTACAAAATATATTGTTCAAATAATAACCAACACATATATTTAATTAGTCGATGTAAGTGAGAGTCTAGACATACAACTACAATATGTACCTTTAGAGCATATACATTTAAGCTAAAGTATTCTACGACATCTCATACTATCATATCTTATTGTTCATAACCACTCTAATCAAACATGAACAATCAATCTTACACTATAATTATTAAACAAGCAATTATAAGATTATACCACCTGGGTATACCCTCGATTAGACTACACAATAATAATCAAATAAAAACATAATCTCTAGGCACACAACATGATGCACTATTTATTCTATAAATATCTAATCACTTGCATATAAAATACTCTCACACATATACTGCACACAAGTTTTTATCTTTACTAAATGTTAAAAAAATTAACCCTGTCGACATGTTTGCATAACACTATTGTGTTATCGATTTGTCTTTACTAACATTCTAAGCAAAGTCATAGTATATATTTAGATCATATGATTATATCTCTAAGGATATAGTATTAATCAAACAAAATTATAATAACATTATCATAGAAATGTCTAACTTTGTTATAGTTTACCCAAATCATAGTGATATTACTAAGACAATAAAAATCTAAGTACGATCATCATATGAAAATGGCTTACAAGGATATGTAATCACATCTCAAATCATTGATTGACTAAATCTCACCAATTAATCTTACACAAATTAGAGGATAATTTAAGGTTGAGAATTAGTTGTCTCATATAATCTTATGCTTATGTCATATGATCATAATCGTTATTAACAAGCATGTTAAAATTACATGAGTAAGATATTTTGTAGTGACATTTAAACATAAGGATGTAATTATCCTAATTTATAAGGTATCACTCTTATCTCACAAGCATCAATGTAAGCTAAGCCAATTATTACATTTAGACTAGAGAAAACCATACAACAATAGAACCAATATACAACCAACGTAATGTTTGTCTTCAAAAGTCTATGCATAGCCTTAATATAATGATTATCTTCAAAAATTAGTTTATCTTTACTCTTAATTAATAATTATTCAACATATTTAACTTTTTTCATTCTCCATTGCTTTAACCCAATTGATCAATATTTACTTGGTAGTATCCACAAGGATTCCTTTACAGAGTATGACTAAAATAATGTAAAGCTCTTACATGAAATAGATTATAAGTCTGTCTTTTTAGTCACTCCTATAACTATATTTTTACTATTTCTTTCTGAACTAGGTAAACAGATCATTCCAATATTGATTATTGATCAAAAGCAATACTAAAAAAATATTATAACTCTCATTAGGTTCTCAAGATAATTATGCTCATTTATAAACTGCACACTCATGTTAACGACAATACAGGAATCCAAGGCAAAAATAAAGTTCCATTGCATATTTGATCTTGCATTAAAGAAAAACATAATTTCCTTTTACTAATTTCATTTTTCAGAATTACATAGTCTCAATTAGAATAAAGCTCAGCCATGTCATTAAAACTCAACATTTTATATAAAGACAACATTTTAATTCAAGACTCAGCATTTTAATTTAAATGACTCAATGTTTTATTCAAATGACTCAGCATTTTCTATCTAAAAGACTCGGCATTTTTATATAAGACTAAGTGTTTCAATTTTAAATAACAAAAATGACTTTAAGTATGGACTATATTGTGTATAATATATAGAGAGTACTTCAGATCTGAGAGGAAACATTTTTTTTTTAATTATTCACATTCTTCGCATGGGTCTTAACAACTCAAGTGGTGAATCACATGTTAGCTATTCACCACTTGGCTTAATCCATAAAATATACCTTTATCTAGCACATCAAAGGGTCAAATCTGGAGAAAATTATGTAGCATTTCTATAAATAAAATCTTTTGTCCATTACTCCTTGCCGTAACGAGCCACAATGCAAAGGAAAAGGCATTTTATTGCAAAGGACAAGACATTTTTCTAGCCAACAAGTCTATGTTTTTTAGCAATTGCTACACCATTGTCCCCAACACAATTTAATAAAAATAATTCCATATAATAAACAAATCTTGCACTATAAACAGCCCCAACTAGATGCTTTTAAGGATATATGATGCTACCCTTATTTAGTGACACACATATCAAAAAGTAAAACGTAGTCATACATATACTAAGATGTTGTCCACAAGATGTGACACACAGTCTTAAAATAAGTAAAATGCAGTCACCTATATGTATAAGCACTGTAAAAAATGTAATAAAATTTTAACCATATAATTATTATGCAGTCAGAATAATATTAGACGTTGCCAATTTAATGATCTGCAGGTTCTCTTTTCAATTCCTAATCAGGTTTATTGGGTTGGTTCGATCTTATTTTCCTCTAACATATATATACTCAGATGTATACATAGTCTTAAAATAAGTAAAATGCAGTCACCTATATGTATAAGCACTGTAAAAAATGTAATAAAATTTTGACTATATAATTATTATGCAGTCAAAATAATATTAGACGTTGCCAATATAATGATCTACAGGTTCTCTTTTCAATTCCTAATCAGGTTTATTGGGTTGGTTCAATCTTGTTTTCCTCTAACAATTATAAAATACTTCAACTAATATTTTTTTCAAAACCCGAACCTTCATTTTAATCATTTTTACTATATATATTGCACACAAGAAAGCAAATTGCAAAACCTACCTCTTAAGATAATTGCTTGTATGATGAATTTCACTTCCTCTCTCTTTGTGTCTCTTGTGTGTCCTTAAATTTCATCAGACTTAATTTATAAATTAATTTCCTTCAATTCTATTGTGCCACTTCTCTTTGCATGTTAAATTTCTTAGTTTGCTTCCCCATGCATAGTATCTTGAACTCCTACTAAGTACAGTGATCCCTTTATCAAATCCATGGTAAATCCTTACATCTTGCTTAATTAATCTAAAACATTTTATTTTTTTATTACGTCCTTGTTTCCTAGTTAACTCAAGCATAAGTTTAGTTGAGCAATTTAAATAATAATATTCAATTTCTTATTTAAAACGTAGTTCCATGCATGTTTGATAAAGACTAAGTTTAGTTTGTCTTAATCTCAAAGTTAGTATTTTAAGATAATTCAAACTCCATAAAATCAATTATAACAAAAATAATTATTTATTTAACTAATAGATATTAATTTAATAATTCTTTTTTAATTGCAAGATAATTGTATCTACAATAACTAGTATCTATATAGCAATTCAATATCTATTTTTTCTAATTTATTCATAAAAATCTAAAAAATTATTAGTAGATGAATTTTATGTATTTTATGCATATCAAGAACTAAATCTACATACAAATATAATCACAAACAAGATTTTCATAACCATGTATGAACATTTAAAATACGTTATGCATATAACATTTTTAAATCTATTGTGTGTGTGTGTAGAGTCATTAGCATTTCTTTAGACATCCTTCAATTGTTCCATCTACTCCATCCTCTATGATGATTATCTCCCTCATCATGTTCTAAGGTTAAGATCAATCCTGCATCCACCTCGCAACAAGTAGGTAGTTAGTCTAAGTTATCATATATATCAACCAATGATGTAAAATTAACAATTACATATCCATAATGTATAGAATAATAAAATATAGCTATCATATCATATATACTACTCAAAAATATCATTGTCTTATAATATTATATTTCATTAACCTCAAATCAAAGCAATAATAATCAGTTAATAACCATATTAACTCATGGATGTAAAGGTTATAAATCATAGGATGAAATCGAGATGTAA
Source organism: Torreya grandis (assembly GCA_037957365.1). Lineage (NCBI taxonomy): Eukaryota > Viridiplantae > Streptophyta > Pinopsida > Cupressales > Taxaceae > Torreya > Torreya grandis. The sequence goes on from JARHVA010002613.1 coordinate 1,259,815, forward strand.
CATCCTCCCCACTAAAATTGGTCATCGTCCTGATGACACTTATTCAAATAATAGTTTTGAATCTCAAAATATTTTAACAAAATTCAAAAACATAGTATCAAGTATCAAATCATGCAAACAAATGAAGAAACAACCTATAGAACTCATTAAATTCCTCCCAAATAACACTATCCTCAGAGTATTGGTCCTAAAAACCCTTGCTTTATGACATTTTATTTTATGCAAACAAATTTTGTGAAAGTCACTTACATTGGTTGGTTCTATCACAACCACCCCGGGGTCCAAAACTACAAGATAAGCTTATAATATCTCCAAAAAAAATTCACTAACTTTCCAAAAGCACATGAGATCATCACAAAAGCCAAAACAAATTACTAAAGAGAGTTCCACCAAAGCTTCCAACCCCCTATGCACATCTGTCTAATCTAGAGAATATATTTCTCATTCAAAAAAAAGTATCTAAGGAACCTGGAAAGAATAATGTGTATAAATTAATACTATCGCTACTCCATGTAGCTTCAAATAAGTATAACATGTCAATACTATCACTATTCCATGAAGCTCCTAACAAGTATGATGATGAGTAGGAACTAAAAATACTACATTTCTAACGTATATGAAATTATGGAATACACATCCATAGTATACATGCGTATGGCCATATGATTGAATTTGACAAGCTTGTCTGTCAAATCTTAGATTCGATAAGTCTGTCTATCAGATCTAACTTAGTAAAAATTGAGTCAATGTGAGGCTAAGTAGGATATTATTCTATCATTTAGAACTCATGTTCCTAATTCACCACTCTTCCCTTAGGTCTTCACGACCTAATGATCTACACAATGTGCATAAAGTTCAATGAAACACAAATCTATACTAATAAATCATAGAAAACATACTTTATGCTCAATAATTTCCATATGTACTAACATACATACAAAAAAAATCATACAATCATTCTGAAATTGTATTATATTCATAGTTAAGAAGAAATAATGCTAAAACTAACATAACATATAAAGGCCAAGGATCATAATGTCCTTACAACCTTTTAAAGGAACAAGCGAGACAATGTCTCCTTGCTTGCTCGACTAGCACATAACAAGTTAAAATTTTATCTCTACCTTTTTAGACTACCAAGATGTTTTGCACATCTTATATCTTGTTCTCGAACAAAGGTAAATATATAACTCAACAATCTAAACAAAGGTATATAATAACATAATAATTATACTCACTATAATTTATATAGATTCAAGGTTTACAATTCTTTGAGGTCAAAATAACAAGTTAGATAAAATAGTAACTCTAAAAAGTCATAAGTGGGAATTAGAGAGCTAGCATCTAAAAAACTAAAAAACACTACAATTGACGTTGTCAATCACTATTCACTTACCAAACTTGTAAGTATAGTATTATAACCTACCTCCACAATCAGAAGGAAAATACTAACCTCAAATATGCATCAATCTATCTAATCCTATAGCTTCTCTCAACAAGAAGTAAAAAATAATATCCCACGAACTCAAGGGACTAAGATTAAAATAACAATCCAGAAATAAGTTCTTCCTTAAAGAAACACTAAATCAACATCCTGAGAATATGAATCTTCTCGGTAGTTTAAAATGATGTAAGAAGAGAGTGAGAGAATTACAACTCACCTCTGAGCTAACTAAGAGATATGCCACTTATTCCTAAGTCTATATAAATATAAGGATGTTGATCCACATAGTAAACTCCTAACACAAAGGAATTTATAATTAAGGCATCTACATTTTTTACAAGAAAATTCTCACTACATTAGGTGGTGCTAATCTAGAATGGCCTTATTGGATTCCCCCTCATAATATTTGTGTAATTAAGACACAAAACTAATGCATAAACACTTAAGTGAGAAGCACTCCATGCCTTTAAAAACACTCACAACATAGAACACATATGGTGAAGGTGATTCGATTACTAAGAAATACATAATCACAATCGAGGTGTTTAATCTAAAAGATCAAGAATATGGTAGGAAACTCTTGTTCACAACTCAAGAACTACGCTATGTACTCTCCTACCCATACACCTTATAAAACCATCACTAATGAGACACTCGATAAGTCAACCCTTTAGCAACTCTTAAGGGGTTACAAATGCTCTTAGGGTACATACTCAATGTTAATACATACACATTCACATTTTTTCTTTATGTTAAATAAAGAGATAAAAAAATGTTAATGGACTCATTAGGTCCTAGAGTTCAAGCCATAGCTCTAATACCACATGTTACAACCCCTCAAGTTGTAATTTGAATAATGTAGTATTTTTTTAACTAAATACTTTACGTTCATTCCATAGATACATACTTAACAACTTATCTAAATGATAGCTTAGAACAACAATTTCAAATTCAAATACCAAAATATAACATAACTTATTACAACTATAAGGAAAGTAAATACATTAGGACTCAGCCATGACTGGTTTAATAATATAGTAATTGTTGTTCAAATTTATATAAAAATATTACAATTACATTTCATTCAAGCATTCAAATTTAATACTAGAAATAGATACCATGCCCTCTGGAGCTTGAGTCAAATCAACTTGTGCATCTCTAACAATCTCAAGTGTGGTCTCCAAATAAGTAGTATTGTTGTGGAGAGGGAGAGCATCATCTGAGCACTTTTTCACACCAATCACAAACCAATAATTCTCCACACTAATCCCATCAGGGAATGGCCCTCCCTTCATAGATGGGTAGATAGTGATGGTGCAAGAAACTAGAGAACAAACAAGTACTCAAGTGTGTATGATTTCTAAAACTAAATATGTAGTGTATCATAGAAAACCCATTCTATTGTAAGATATCATACTGACATGTAAATCATACATACTATAAGATAATGTCTCATAATACATTATTTAACTACAAGATTCATAATAATTATATCCTCTTAATCATATCACATCACATGCTAAACATAGGATTAAGAAAAGTATACATTTATTCTATCAATGCTTGAATGAATCTGGCATTATTATCTTTCTCAAACTAGAAATAATGCCTACAGCTTATAGCACTCAAGTAAAATACACATTAAACTATAGTTTCTCAAATACTACAATAAGATTCATACGACTATACCCCATGATATCTTATACTATCAGAGTTTAGTATTTTAAGACATAACTACTAGTTTTCCCATAATCAATCATATAGATAGTCATAAATACATGGAATCATAAACTTCTTTTCATGCAAGTATATATATCAAAATAAGTCATACAAATACATAAAAGTCAAACCTAACATTTATTTACATTCTCAAAGTTGTAACCACGCATACATGATGTCCTACTAACTATTACAAAACATATTGTTCAAGTAATAACTAATACATACATTTAATTAGTCAACGTAGGTGAGAATCTAGACATACAACTACAATATGTATCATCTGAACATATTTATTTAAGCTAAAGTATTCAATGATATCTCAATCTATCATAATTCATTGTGTATGAGCACTCTACTCAAACATGAACAATCAATCTTATACTATAATTATTAAACAATCAATTATAGGATTATACCACCTGAATATACCCTCGATTATACTGCATAATAATAATCAAATGAAAACATAATCTTTATACACACAACATGATGTACTATTTATTCTAAAAATATCTAATCACATACACATAAAATATTCTTATAAATATACCAAACACAAATTTTTATCTTTACTAAATGCTAAAAAATTTGACCTTGTCGACATGTTTGCATAACTCTATTGTGCTATTGATATACTATTTGTCTTTACTAGCATTCTAAGCAAAGCCATTGTCTAAATTTAGATCATATGATTATATCTCTAAAGATATAGTATTAATCAAATGGAAGTATAATAACATTTCCATATAAATGTCTAACTTTGCTATAGTTTACCCAAATCATAGTGGTATTACTAAGACAATAAAACTCTAAGCACGGTCATCATATGAAAATGGTTTACAAGAATATGTAGTCACATCTCAAATCATTGATTGACTAAAGCTCACCAATTAATTTGACATAGATTAGAGGATCATTAAGGTTGAGAATTAATCTTCTCATATAATCTTATTCTTATGTCATATAATCATAATCTTTATTAATAAGTGTGTCAAAATTATATGAGTAAGGTCTTTTATAATAACATTTGAATATAAGGATGTAATTATCTTAATTTATAAGGTGTCACCCTTGTCTCACAAGCATCAATGTAAGCTAAGCCAAGCATTCAACTTAGACTAAAGATAACCATACAACAATAGAACAAATGTACAACCAACATAATGTTTGCCTTCAAAAGTCTATGCACAGCCTTAATATAATGATTGTCTTCAAAAATTAGTTTATATTTACTCTTAATTAATAATTCTTCAACATATTTAACTATTTTCATTCTCCATTGATTAAACCCAATTGATCAATATTTACTTAACAGTATCCACAGGTATTCATTTACAGAGTATGACTAAAATAATGTAAAGCTCTTAAATGAAATAGATTGCAAGTCTATCTTTTTAGCCCCTTTTGTAGCTATATTTTTACTATTTATTTTCGAATCGGGTAAACAGATCATTCCAACATTGATTACTGATCAAAGGCAATACTAAAAAAAATATTATAAGTCTCATTGGGTTCTCAAGATAATTACACTTATTTTTAAACTACACACTCATGCTAACTGCAATATAAAAATCCAAGGCAAAAATAAAGTTCCACCAAACATTTGATCTTGCATTAAAGAATAAACATCGTTTCTTTTACTAGTTTCATTTTTTTGAATATACATGGTCTTAATTAGAATAAATCTCAACTATTTCATTGAAACTCAACATTTTATATAAAGACAACATTTTAATTCAAGACTCAGCATTTTAATTCAAATGAATCAATGTTTTATTCAACTGAATCAACATTTTATATTTAAATGACTCAGCGTTTTCTATTTAAATGACTGAGTGTTTTCTTTATAAGACTAAGCATTCTAATTTCAAATAACAAAATTGACTTTAAGTATGGACTATAATGTGTATAATATATAGAGAGTAATTTGGAGCCATAAAAAAATGATTGCTTTGTTCAGTTATTCACATTCTCCGTATGGGTCTTGACAACAACTCCTTAAGTGGTGAATCACATGTTAGCTATTCTCTTGATTGGCTTAGTCCATAAAACCTACCTTTATCTATCACATAAAAGTTTCAAATTTGGGGAATATTATGTAATGTTTTTATAAAGAAAAAATTTTGTCCACTACTTCTGGTCGTAATAAGCCACAGTGCAAAGGAAAAGGCATTTTGTTGTAAAGGAAAAAATGTTTTGCTAGCCAATGAGTCCCTATTTTTTAGCGACTGCTATACCATTATCCCCAACATAGTTTAATCAAAATGATTCCATATAATAAACAAAGCTTACACTATAAATAGCCCCAACTAGACACTCCTAAGGATATATAGCACTATCCTTATTCAGTGACATATAAATCAAAAAGTATAATGCAACCATACATATACTAAGACATTGTCTACAAGATGTGACATGCAGTCTTAAAATAAGTAAAAGCAACCACTTATATGTATAAGTGTTGCACAAAAATTATAATAAAAAGTTCACTATTTAATTATTACGTGGTTAGAATAATATTAGATGTTACAAATATAATGATCTATAGGTTCTCTTTGTAAAATATTAATCAGGGTTATTGCACTGGTTCAAGCTTGTTTTCATTATATATATAGGTTTTAGATTTTTCAAAAAAATATAAATACTTCAACTAAGATTTTTTTCAAAATTTGAACCATTATTTTAATCACTTTCATCATATATATTGCACATAGGAAAACAAATTGCAAAAGCTACCTCTTAAGATAATTCCCTGTATGAGGTATACGCTTTTCTTCTTGTTTTCCCAATCTCTCTCAAAAAAATTCACTTCCTCTCTCTCCATGTCTCTTGTGTTTAACTAAATTTCATTAGACTTCATTTATAAATCAATTCCCTTCAATTATATTGTGCCACTTCTCTTTGCATGTTAAATTTCTTAGTTTGTTTTCCCACGCATAGCATCTTGAATTCCTACTAAGTGCAGTTATCCCTTTATCAAAGCCATAGTCTATCCTTACAATAGCTTTCTTAATTAATCTAAAACATTTTATTTGTTTATTGCATCTTTGTTCCCTAGCTAACTCAAACCTAAGTTTAGTAGACCAATTTAAATAATAATATTAAATTTCTTGTTTAAAACATAGTTTCATGCATGTTTGATAAAGACTAAGTTTAGTTTGTTTTTAATCTCAAGGTTAGTATTTTATTATAATTCAAATTCTTTGAAAACAATTATAACAAAGATAATTATTTATTTAACTAATAGATATTAATTGAATAATTATTTGTTAATTACAAAATAACTGTATCTATAATAACTAGTATCTATATAATAATGAAATATCTATTTTTTCTAATTTATTCATGAAAATCTACAAAATTATTAGTAAAAATATTTTATGTAATTTATGCATAACAAGAACTAAATCTACATATAAATATAATCACAAACAAGATTTTCATAACCACGTACTAACATTTAAAACATGTTATGCATCTAACATTTTGAAATCTACTGTGTGTATCTAAGGTCACTACAGTTCCTTTGGCATCTCTCAATTGTTCCATCTACTCCATCCTCTCTAATGATTCTCTCTCTCATCATGCTCTGAGGTTATGATCAATATTTCATCCACCTCACAATAAATAGGTAGTTAGTATGAGTCATCATATATATCAACTAATTATGCAAAACTGACAATTACATATCCACAATGTACAGAATAATAAAATACAACTATCACATCATGTATACTAATCAAAAATATCATTATCCCATAACAATATATGTCACTAAGCTCAAATCAAAGCAATAATAATAAGTTAATAACCATATTAATCCATGGATTCAAAGGTTATAAATCATAAGATGAAATCAAGATGTAACAAGATATGAGTAAGTAGCAAGACATGTGTAAGCAATATATGTAGATCAACATGGTAGAAGGTCATATAAAGATATAACATTTAATAATGAAACCTGTGGAATAAGATGCCCTCAATATTAGCATGACCACTAGGTAGAAGAAATTCTAACATATATGTGTCTATGTGCAATTTGTATGTCTTACATAACACTCATATTCTGTGAAATACACATGTGAATGAAAATAATATGCTATTTACTAAACATGTGATAAATAACATATGTAAATAATGTAATCTAGAAATCATGTCATTCTCAGATCATGATTTTAGATTTTTCAATATTTTGAGTGTTTTATTATTTTTTGATTATTTGATTTTTTTTGTATTTTTTGAATATTTTAGATTTTTAAAAGCTAACCAATTATCTTATCAATGGGAAGACCATAGGAAGTTCCTATATTGAATAGTGTGATGGTATTCCATTACAAATGGGAGATGCCAACTATGGTTTTATCTGAATCTGATAAGAAGTCATGTGGTGTGCCAAAACTATAATGATTATTGCTTATAGAACTGGATGTAAGATGGGTAACTCTAGATAGTCAAAGACTCTGTGAGATCCACCATATAGTATGAGGATATCTCACTACCTATGTTCACTAAGGAATAATTTGAAATGTTTTCTCCACCAACTAAATATGTGTTATAGGAGATGGTGGCCTCTGTGGGCTCTAAGTAACTTTGTGAAGTGATTAATGTTGAATATTCATCCATTGAATGGTCTCAACTATGTTCCTTTGAACTGGATATATAGATAGATTTTATATATGTGCAACAACTGACTCTATATAATGATTTTGAATATGTGTAATAATCAATTACAGTGGTGGTGGGGGTGGCGAGGGAGATAACATTGGTTGTAAAGGGTACTCATACTATACACTTATAAATATGACTACCTTATTACAATGTATGTACTTTACACATTAGTGCACTCTAGATGCTACTGCACTAATTTTTTCCATCTAAGGGCATCCTAAAAATATATTGATGACCCAATTACTCTATATAACTAGGAATGTTGTGGCTAGCAAGCCTACCCAAAGAGATAATACTATGTGTCCCAAGATATTTTGTTTCTATTCATAGAATCCCTTAACTAATTTCGAAGTATCTTATAAATCTCATCATGTATACCCAAGGGAATGGATAAATGTCATCGTGCAAACATTCTCACTTAAACCATTGTCAATCATGAAACTTTGTATGGGTTTTTCATTGATATAGGCTTGAATTAAGATACATGAAAATATGAATCATCATCAAATATGTCATTGTCATTGACTATGATCATGGGCCAGTATGGTGAAATGTTGACAAGTGTACAAATAATAGCATTTATTAGATGATCATACATCACAAGTGGAGGACGCATGTTATATGCATAGTGTACCTCTAAACTGTCCTTAATTTTTATTATCTCGTGTTTAGTAAATGGATCCTTAAATATCTTCAACTTTTGATTTCCATTATGTTATGGTCTTGATTCCTCGATAGGGTACCCAAATTGATATTGTTATCATCTATAAGATCTTATATCTTATGTCTCAATTTGAAGCATATTCTCATCGCATGTCTCATAATTTGATTATAATCATAATATGCATTTCCATCATAGTTCCTTGGTTGGGAACAAATAAGTATGATAAGGTTGGACTTGAGTAACTTATTTTGAAATATATGAGGAAATGATGGTAATCTTGAAAATTACCTCGTTGATGGAGTTGTCAATTGTAATTAGTTTGTAGGTTATGACACTGAATTAAACTATAATCTTTTCTTAATTCTTGTTATCATTTGGTTTGACCTTATAACTTACTTTTAAACTTTATTATTGAAGTACATGTAGGAATAGATGTATATTTGAGTTTGTTCGAAGCTATTATCTTAGCTTCTTTCCCCTCATTGTGTGGCATAACTTGTCAAAGGATTTGAATCTTTTGAATAAAATTGACTCATGGAGTGGTGTCAACAAGCTTTTCTTAAATATATCTTACAATTTATTGTTGTTCATAACATTGGTCATCCTGGATAACATGGTCTTATATTGAAATACATAGTCACTGACTGGTTCATTAAATCCTTATTTGAGCTTAGAAATTTATGTGTATGATAACTTCTCGTCAATGTTGATGAAATAATGTTGAGGAATTGGTATATCAAGGGATTGAATACTCTTATGTATTGAAAAGGAAGATAATATAACTATCACATTGCATAGTTCTTAAGGCTTCTTAGAAATATCTTGGTCAATATTTTGTCATTATATACATAATACAAACATGTTACATGGAATGATCTGAGGTGTTTCTTAGGACCACCTTTACATTCATATAATGTAAGTTTGGGAGCTACAAATACTATTGGTAAAGGATAAAATGTTATTGGGATAGTGGGTTATAGAGCAATGCATGTGAAGCCATGGAATGATTGGATATCGATATATTTTATTTTAGTTGCAACACCTTGGTGTGCAAAGTTGTAACAATCTACTCAAGGGAACATGCAATAGGCAAGGTTGGTGATGGAATATGTGTAGTCATCATGGGAGGGGTAAAAGTTGCCTATGTAATAATAGGTATCAAAATATGTTAGATTCTTTTTATTTTCTCTAAACTTTGGGTGGATGTCACATAGGTCATAGGAGGTGTAAACATAGGGATAATACTAGTAGTAGCCGTATGAACACCTGGTGTGAAATTACTAGCTCGAAAGGATTGGTTGATAATGGTAATGGGCTTTGTTAGAGAATTTAATTTTAAGTGGGCTTACTATCCTTTAGCTTTGGTAAACTAATTAAATAATAATAATAATTTATTATTTATTAACACGAGGTAAAAACCTTGTAAAAATAAATAATGAAGTTATGTTTATTTAATAATTATCAAATTTAATTAAATGGGTTATCAGGATGGATGGATCTATTGGTTATAACGGTCACGTCCCTTCAAGTTTTACTATAAAATAGGGTTTACCTCTATTATTAAAATTACTCAATGCATTTGAACTCGATATATTTTCAAGTAAACAAGACCTTTGTGAAGGATAAAGAAGAAACGAGATCGAGAGAAATATGTATTGGGGTTGTTTTGGTTTCTCAATAATGAATAAGTTTTTGGTGGGTGTTTTACCTCTTTGAAGTTTTCCCATGATAACTATATGTCAAACATTGATCTATGTGCTCGATTTATATTTTATTAATTATTGTACATCATAAATTTTTTGTGCATTTCATATTACATTCATGGAATTTATCATGGTTTCAGAGCCTAGTGGATGGATACAATCAACAAACTTTTATATTGAATTTAATATCAATAATTGATATTTTAATTTATTCAAAAGTTTTTATTATTCAAATCTTGAGCACTTGTACAACCTAGGCAACCTAAAATTCCTTCAAAAATCATTATTTGGTCTGAAAGATTAAATTTTGATTGTTTTGAAAGCTTGACATTCATGTTTGGTGACTACAAACAAAATTCCAGACCCTCTGGTGGCATATTCAAATCAGAGTGAATTTTCTCTTAGCCATTGGAATACCATGTACAACACTATGGCATTAAAAAAAATAAAAATCATATTTTTGACATGAAATTTAATTTTGAAGCTTCTAACTGCTTTGGTTTAGAATTTTAAGGTCATTTGAAAAATTTCAACCTCTAAGGAGTCTCCAAGCATTTACAAATTTTATCTCTCCTCTGTAGCACCCTCTATAGTTTGTATAAGCTAAAAATTATTAAAAGATCAAATTTTGGGCAATAAATCTCAATTTTAGTTATTATAAACACTTAGTTTGTCCATTTCAAGATAGTTTGGAGCTTTACATGTCCTGATTTGGCCTCTTAGCCTATGGAAGCTCCACTAATGCCTTCATTGTGCCATATTCTTCTTATACGACTCTAGTGCAACAGCAATAATAGAAAAAATCATATTTTGGCATGAAATTTTAGTTTTGAGGGTTCTATTTGCTTAGTTGTAAGGATTCAAGAAGGTTTAAATTTTGGAGGTCTTTGGTGGCCTGTACACAGTGATCTAAGCTCCTTTGCTTCTCCCGGGACACCATGATTAGCTACAAGAACAATAGAGGTATGGTAATAGTTTTTTTTTTTTTTTTTTTTAATCATATTTGCCACCTAGACTTGTGGCCCCCACCTCCCTTCTCCAAGACTTTATTTTTAACTCAAAAAGTTAAAAAAATATAAATTTTTTTTACTCATCTCATTTACATGCACGTTATATATATATATATATATATATATATATATATATATATATATATATATATATATATATATATTCTTTATTTTTAAAATCATATTTTAAAATGTTGAAATGTGAATTAGTGCATGTATACTTTTATATAGCTTCCTAGATGTGTTGGTAAGTTTCTTTTTGCTATAACTTACAACTAAGGAGGTTTCAAATTTAAAACCCCCTAAAATTAATTTATTTTTACTTAGTCATATCATTTTTTAAATTTAATTTAAATTGAATTCTATTTTTTTGTTTGCATGCCATCTTTTCATGCATTCAAAACCTTATGTGACTTGTCAAACTTGTTTCGACTTTCAACTTAGTAAATATTTTGTCAAACATAATAGTGTAATCTATTGATCGTTACGTTTCGGCACCTTTTAGACATATTTACATGGTCTATTTTATGTTATGCAACTTCTTATTATATTTTTTTATAACTTTTTCAATAATAGTGTTTAGGTGGTTGTTTTAAGTACGACTCCTCTAACACTTAGTGCAACTCTGTTTCAATTTTTTTACATTTTTGGCATCTAAATTGTAAAATTAATCATATTTGTATGTATAATTCACTTTATTTTAGAAAATAATTCAAAATACTCTTTAAAAAAGGTTAATTTATTAAATTATTCTTACATTATTGTATTTTTACGACACTTACAATGCCCTATTTTATTATAATCTTTCACAATTTTTTTGCTTTATATAGCATTAAATTGAATAATTATCATGTTTTCGCACTTTTACTATCAAATAAAGTTAAAATGTACACTAAAAAATATTCATTTTAAGCATTTGGTTACTATCTTATTTAAATGGAAGCTTTCTTTAGATAAATCTTAAATGCTTAATGAAAATAACTATAATATATAGAAAAATCATGTTAAAACTGAATTTATGGCCTGAAAGTTGTGGAATATTGTTATTAGAACTGCAAAATCTCTTACTGGATGATATGTGACCCCTGAGCTGACAAACACATTTCAACAAAAATCATAGGAAGCCATATCTATTATCTTACGGAGTGTTAATGATGAATTCATTCTCCACATTGATAATCAGGTGTCTCCAAACAATACTTGGAAACTCCTTGAATCTATACATAAGAGCATTCGCCTCTAAAAAATTATTAATTTAATCCTTGAATCGCTAACTACACCTATGAAAGGTGATGACAAGATTGTGAATTTTCTTATTAAAATTAAAAACATTAAAGCTCGATTAGAAGGTTGTAACTATAATTTGATTCAAGATCAACTACTTTATTTTATCTTTTAAATAAACATTCAAAAAAAAAGTAAAAATTTTATTTCAGTTTTGAATTCTAAATATCAAATTGAGCAAGATATATTTGACCTTACCACCTTGTCTACTCTCTTGATTCAAGAAGAGCAAGTAATGACCAAATTTGATTCTAAAGAAAATGATATTCATTCACTTCTCACATTAGATAATATTTATGGTAACAATAAGAACCAAAAATCTAACCATAATTCTACTTCTAACTCAAATAGGAATAATAAATATGGTAATAAGAATCATAAACCTATGTTTAATAGAAATTAAAATATGTGTGTTAAATTTGACCATAAAAGGGAAACTTATTATAAAAATAAAGATATAGTTAACAATCAATCTTTTAAAAATAACAAAAGGAATAAATCTAATCAAAACAAGCAAAAAAATTAAAACCCTAATCAAGATAACAATAAGGATTATAATATTATTACTTTATAGGCTAATGTATTTAATTTAAATGAAAATGAATGAATTTTAAATAGCATTTCATCACACCATATGAATTACCTATCTGAGAATCTTTTGATTCTATAGATATCTCTAAAAAATTTACCTAAGAGATAATTCATTTTAAAAGCAACTAAGCAGGGAAAGACAAAATTTTCAAGTGTTGTTATTAATGATGTTTTATATGTACCAAAGTTTAAAAAGAACTTGTTATCTTGTTGACAAATTACTAATGATAATTTGATTGTAATATTACTTAAAGATAGTTGGTCCATTAGAAACCAATATGGGTCTCTAATTGTTGAAATGGTTCAAAAGAATGGTTTATACATTTTCTTTCATTCTTTTGTATATTTTATTTCATTGCATAGTAAGATTGAATCTCAATTATGACATGAAAAATTAGGACATGTTAATTTTAAAAGTTTACATGATATGTCTATAAATAATCTTATTGTTGGACTTCTTTTTATCCCTTCTCATCATGAAACTTGTGAGGGTTGTTTACGTGGTAAGCTACATACTAACCCTTTTCACAAGAATCATGATACGAATTCTTCACATCCTTGAGAATTGATTCATAGTGATGTTGTAGAACCTCTTAAAGTTGTATCTCTTAATAGTTCTTTGTATACTATTACCTTTATTGATGATTACACTAGAATGATCTGGTCATTTTTTATTAAAAATAAATATGATATGTTGTCTAAATTCAAAGAATTTAAAGTTAGTGTTGAAAATGCATCTGATTTTTATATTAAAAGATTAAGAATCGATAATGATGGTGAATATATTAGTAAAGAGTGTGATTAATTTTACATTAGTTGTGGTATTCAAATGAAATTAACAACTCTATAATCCCTTTAGCAAAAAAAATACACCGTTATTGCAATGGCTAGAACAATGTTACATTTTGTAAATATTTCTCCTAGTTCTTATGGGCCAAACCCATAAATAATGTTGTGCATGTTTTGAATAGAATTCATGCTTAATCTTTGATAATTATTGTACATTCTAGATCTCTTGTGCATTTCATATTATATTCATGTAATTTATCTGAGATGTAGCAATATTAGATTGGTGTGTGGCCTTATATGTTAGGATCAATTGGAAGTTAAATGAGATTGATTCTATATATGCCCTCCTCATTATCTTGATCATTGTGTTCATTTTGATTGTCTTGATTATCATGTTCTAATGGAGGCATATAAACATAATAATTTATTTACACATATTCATGAATAATTGCATCATCAAAATAAGAATAAACATTCATTATATCCATTTTATATGAAGTATAAGGATTATGATAATACTCTATAAGGGTCCCACTTAATCTAGCACTGTGTCTTAGAGATACAAATGAACTAGCCTTCTCGGATGGCATAGGATGGGATCATACAAGTATGTAGAAGTCTAGGGCCAAAGGTGAAAAGATTCATATATGTAAGTAAAAAATAATATCATAAAACCCTAAGACAAAAAATCTAAAAAAAATATAAAATGCAATGCAAATCATAAATGTAATTTGATATATTAAAAAATATGAAACCTTGGAAGGATAAAACCTCAAGGGAAACCTAGGGTTTTGCACTATTCTATATGTGTACAAGTTCACAAATATGTTTTACTCTAATTTAGGTTAATTCAATCAAGACTAACCTTAATATGATAAAATAATGTAATATAGTTCATATATTAAGATATGACATTTAAGCATACATCTGAATGTCAAATATTGTAATTGATTGCAAACATTTGAAAAGTGGCACATGCTATATATAATAAGTACAACAAAGTACCTATATTTTTTGGGTGAGTGTTTGACTACAACTATATTTTGGAAGTGAAAATTAGGATAAAGCGAGCCTTTGGTTTTTTCAGTTCCAAAATTGATTCTCTATTTGTGTAGGGTTGGTTCTTTCATCTGGGTCAATATCATTAGTTGATACTAACTTGTGTGGAAATGTGGTATTGTGACTTTATGTTCACTTTTTCATGTCTCTATATGATTTTTATATATGATTTTAAACCTTTATGGTGTGTACAACTCCATAAATCAATCTCTTTTACCTTGAAACTTTACGTGTGTCTGTAAGGGCTAGAAACCTACAAAAAATGGGAAAGTGTAATGGAATGCACTGACCCCAATAATCCATGTTTAATGATTAACCATTGTCTACAAATATGATACTCTTAGGATGGAAATCAAACCACACTTAGTTCTCCCACCTAGTGTGATTGCGCAATTGTGCTCATTTGCTATATGTATGCAGTTAATGATTTGGACTTGATACTTGACAATGTTTGTTTTAGTGTACTTCAGGGTTAGATTGTTATTGCTCCCAATGATAGGTTTAAAATTTGGGAAGAATAGGGTAAATGTTTTTAATGTATAATAGTGTATATATGTGTTTCAGATAATTTCCAAGTCTTTTTTTAATGAAACCTTGATTTGTTTATATAGGATTTTAATCAAGTAACTTCTCACACCACTGTCATGCTAGACAAATAGACCAACCCTAAGGAGATATTTGATTTTTAAAAATAGTTGTTACTAGGGTAGGGTTAGTTCTAACTAGATGAGGTGATTATTGATTGGTGATACTGACTCAACCTGTGTATAGACTGACTGAACTGAAGGTTTGGAGATCTCTGTGTAGGATATTTAGATAGTTTGAAACAAATAATGAGGCTCCTATAGGTGTGTAAAAACATAACAAAAGGGTCAACTCAAAAGATAACATGTAAGTATGAGATAATGGTAGATCATTACCTTGTTTATGTGCTCAAGTCATAGGTGGTAAATGTGTGTCAAGCTTGTCATTATCAAGTACCAAAGACAAAATTTAAATACCTATACTTTCTGAAAATGTACAATAAGTTTACAATTCATGCAATGAAATGCGTTAATTTTATCTGCATTAAAACTAAAGATGATATTAATAATGAATAGTTATTATCTCTCCCTGGTAATGCATATTCCACCAATGTTGAATATGAAGTGCTTCCACATATGACTTCTTTCATTTTTCCTTCCCCTAGACCTCAAGGTAGTGATAACCACCTCCCTCCTCCAATATTTTCAATGGGCTTATATTGGATAATGGAGTCCATGTTATCACAATAACAAGAGGTAGGGTGCATATTTCGATATAATTTTATATGAATATCGAATCTGAAAGGTCTAGGGTTTGTGATTGTGAAGTTAAATCTTCCCAACCCATGAGAAGTAGTGTGCCTAGTGCGACTATCCATGATAAGACTCAACAATTAATTGAATATATTTAAAGTTTCACCAATCTTGCATATCAAATGTTTACTATGAGGAAGGCATTACAAAAGCAAATCAAAACTTTATCTCTAAAATCACATCACTTGATAATAAACTTGTACATGCCCAAAACCTTGAGCATGCTAATATAAATTGCATATATGACTATCTCTTCAAAACCTATGCATCTAAAATTATTTCATCTTAAACATGGATTAAGAAGCATAGTGCATCTTTGACTAATGAATCAATAAGTTTGCATGAGCTTAATAAGTTTCCAAGTGAAACTTTTAGAACATGATTTGAAACAAGTTGATCATATTACCTCCTATGCATCTTGTAAGAAAATTCAAACACCTTTGTGATCATAGATTTCATGGACATCACATATATAAGTTCTTGTCTTATATTAATATAATACAAGATCTTAAGACAATGATGACCTTACATTGGATACATCTATTAAAGCACCATTGAATGCAAGCACAATTTCCAAAGTAGAACAACCTAATAAAATTGTGGTTCCATTTCCAAATATAGAATTACCTTTGATTAATAAACTTGTGCTTAATAAATCAACCCATATGCAATATGTTCCAAAGAATACTAATTTTACAAACATAGTTTCCAAGGAGACAAATTTAACTTCCACTTCATGCATCGAACATAATGAAGAAGGCAAACCCATTAAGGATATAATTATGTATTTTTAACTATCTAATCATGATCATGATCATGATATTGATAATGATGAATATATTTAAGATTAAATAAACCAATTCCAAAATATTGTATAGTTGGCTATGCATACCCTGCTACAAATATAAAAAATGATGGGAATGACACATCCAAATTAGTTGATGCTCACACATAAAATACAAAATCTCCAACCATTCACATAGGTCAGATATCACTACATGTATTATAAGGTTTAATACAAGCATCTAATGCCAATACAATCATGAGTATTCTTATGAGTTTCACAAGTGCATATCCATGTAATACACTTACTTGTGAGGTTGAGCTATTAACTCAGTATAAGGTAAGAAGCAAAGATGATGTATTCTATATACATGGTTGATAAGACAATACATATGAATATCCTATGGATGGGATCATTGGTTATTTCAAACATAATATATTGTATATAACACCTTGATGATTTCTTGCTTGATCAACTTTTACAGATTTGACTGATTGTTTTCTCTCTTATTCAATATTAACATACATGTATACATATTTTTTGCATTGATCATTATTCTAGCACTTGGCTTAGTTTTAGTTATTATGTTTGTGTTGGTCTTAGCCATTTGATTTTTTTTCATGATAGCTATCCTAAAATGATGCATCCTTTATATTAGTATGATCCTAGTGCACATTTGTTTTGGAAAACTACTTGGGCCCCTCTCCATATTGATTATATGTTTTTTTATGGCATGGCATACATTGAGATTAAATGATTGCATACATTTTATGCCTATGTGTATGTATATACATTGATTCTTGTTGGTTAGGGCATGTGTCTTCCTATCTCCACATGTTCTTTTAAGACCTGATTTTGTCATTCACATATACATTGGGGGTATGTTGCTTACTTTCACTTCATAGAGATTGATTTGATATTCCACTTGGTACATATTTTTTGTTTACATACTATGGATTATTTGGATCTTCTATTATTCTACTTTTGAATCCTTGACACACGAAATTTTTTGATTAGATAGATGTGTGCTAAAATTCAAAAATATAAAAAAATAAAAAATTCCAAAAAATTAAATATTCAAAAAAATCATGACGTATGCATGATATGCTTTGTCGGTTACATGATTGATTGATGTTATTTATCATATACATGGTGGATTACACATTTATTTTCTATGCATATATTTTTTAGGATATATATGAGTAGTATGCAATACATACATGTTACATACGATACATGAAAATAGATATGTGGGACATTTCTTAAACCTAGGGGATACCTTTCTACATTGGGGGAATGCATACACTAGGGACCTCTTTGCACACTTATCAAGTTTTATCTTTATATACTAATCCATTGATCATAGTATGTTGTACATGGATTTTTCTTATTTATACTCTTTAGGGTGTTATTTTCAATGGATATTGTGCTTTTCTATATAAGATGATGGCATTGATTGATTAGAAAGACTAACATTGATTGTTTTATATATGTTTTATGTTGTTGATTATTACATTTAGTGATTATTGATATGTAATATATTACATACTCTATGGGTGCATTGGTTGTGTTTTGTCACATCATGTGTCAATTGTGTCAAGGGACCACTAGTCCATGTCATGACCACATTGTGTCCATGTTGGGCCTGAGTTGAGTCATGTCTTGAGTGATTTTTTGCTTCATGATCATGATATTTTGTGTGTGGTTACATCTATGATTGTTTTTTAGCTTGGTGCCAAAATGTCTATCAACACATTTCTATTGTGTGTGATGTTGTGGTTTTTATTATGGATCTATTATGATGCCTATTACTATGTGTTTAATTTTTATATATACTTGACATGGCATTTGTATTCTCATTGCCTTGGAATACATGTTTTATACATTCTTGAATGATTATATCTTCATATGATGACATATCTTATCATGTTAGTATACATGTTTTACACGATGACATTTTTCAATATAACACGTGATGTGCATAACTTTTTCTTTTAAGATGAGTGATTCATAAGATTCATCCCTCAACTCAAAAATAGGGCATACAGTGGGCTTGTCTTAGAGATTCAAAGCATGACAAATAAATAGTGCATATTTTGGATTAGATTATGTGATTCAGATGTAACAAATTGATAAGATTGAGGCATATGTGAGGTATATGTGGGGCATTTATAGGATTATGAAAGATAATTGATAAAATATACAAAATTATGGGACAAATTATATGGGTTAGATTGAGCAGATTGAGTGGATTGACACACAAATTATGATATTCTATATCATTTTGAGGTATATATGGATCAAATGTGGGACATGAATTTCATTCATGTAAACACTTTTTCTATGTCTATATCGAGGATCGATGGTGTTATTTAAATATTTTGTGTTTAAAATCCATTTACAATAGTTGATTCAGAGTTTAAATTTAGATACAAACCTATTTTTGGGTTCTAATTTTATATACAATCTAATTTGGGGTTCCACAAAAGTGTTTTTGTGATATTTGAAGCAGTGTGGTTGAGCATTCTACACCACTCAACTTATAACACTTAATTCACCGCTATTTAGTAGTTATATCTCCTTGGGCATAAACATAACATGGCATTCTTGAAATGAATTCAAATGATATCTTGGAATGTATACCCTTATGTGTACTCATTCCTTGAGTTTTCAATTTCAATTGATTCAAATATCTAATTATTTTAGATTATATATCTTGAGTGGAGATTTTTTTCTACATTTTCTTTGCAAGTTTTACATGCAACAAACTAGATATTTAGAACATACTTGGTGCAGATACTATAATTTGGTTTTAAGTACTTAACAATGAAAATTTTGACATACATTTACCACACATGGCTTGCAAGCACAAATATAGTCCTAACCTATTATTCTCTCACACCTACATGTTACCTTATGAGTTTGACCGTTTTATGTTATTATCACACACCTAAGGGAACCTCACTATTTATTTCTTGAACTTGCATACTATCCTACAAAAACATGCCTAGATGCTCAATTCAATCATCCTATGCATGGGTCACTAACATTAGACTAGGTCAGTCTCACCAATTGATATTGATTTACTCATATATATATATATATATATATATATATATATATATATGCCTCACTTAATATGGGACTTGGCATTTATCTGTTACATTATTCTACGTTGAGAAAAACTACCCTATTTATCCCAATTTTTAAATCAATCATAAGCCAAATCCAAAGCATACCAAAATGAAGTCACAACAATCATTGTCAAGTATCAAATCCAAATCATTAGTTGTATTCATATAGTGAAGGAGCACAATTGTGTAATCACACTAGGAGGGAGAACTACTTGTGGCTTGATTTCCTTCTCTAGAGTATCAGATATGTAGGAAGTGATCAATCATCAACCAAGGTGATTGGGGTTAGTTCAACCCATTACACTTTTCCAATTTTTGTAGGTTTTTATCCCCCACAAGCACACATATGGTTTCTAAATGAATGAGGTTTATGATTGGAGTTGTGTGCATCATTTGGGTTAGGCATTGCACATATGAATCTTTTAAATATAAGTGAAAGTGAACATATGGTCACATACCCTCTTGTGTACATAGGCCACTATCAACCATTACAAGTAAGTATCGATAGTTAATACTTGTATGCATCTAATTCTGCACATTAAATTAACTTGTTTAATTATACTTAATATAATCTGATTTCCTATTCATCTGATCTAATTAACACTTAGTTCTTATGTCCCATTCATACCATATTAACATCACCTCTTCATGCCCTTAAGTTAATTAATTAATTTATTCTAACTACATGAATACCCCACTCTCAAATTTAAAATTTGGGAGGAAAATTTCCCCTACATTTTCTTCCAACACTTCTATAAATGTAAGGGGCATCCCAAGCATTTGGATAAGGAATGAATGCAATCCTATGCTGCCTCCATCACTCTTTTCCATTAATCTAGTCTTGTGTCTATCATACTTCGCAATCCTACATCTCATTTCAGATATTCAATTTATCATTTGGATATTCAAGCAATATTTTGGGGTTTTGGAAAGGAGATCAAAAGGGAACAAGATGATGGTAAGATTATTTTAGTTCCATGACTAATTGCTTCCTCTCTCTAACTATTTCCATTTTGATGATCATTTAGAGTTTGGATTTGGTAAATAGTTCTTCCATACTTTTAATCCATTATGTCCAAATTCTGGGTGATACATTATGGTGACCATAGTGGGAGACCTCTTTTTAATAACTTTGTGCTTAGAATGTGTTGATTAAACTTGCAGGTTGAAGAAGTCAAAGAGTTGGACCAAGAATTTTAAGAAATCTGTCCATTTACACTTTTAGTTTTAGAACATGAAATTGACCTGTGCAGCCATGAAATCCCTTGACACGGGGGTAAAGTTGATTCACACTGCCACAATATCACTTTAATCCTTTAGTAGCATATTTTATCAATTTTAAATTTTCATATCTGCCAATTTTTTGGTAATTTCTCATCTTTGTAGAGGTGAAATTTTAGTTTACTAACAAGAAACTGACCATTTGGATGTGCAAAATTGCCTTTGACTGTTCTATGCAAAAAATGAATTTGCTTCCAAATAGGTGTGAAATTGCTTGATGTAGCCGTGAAATTGTTCGGTTTGGTTGTTTCAATCGAATAACATAGATTGCAATTTGTCTATTTGGAATTTTTGTGCATAAGAGAACTTTTAGCATTTTGTTAGATCATTCCGGTCCTCCTAATCTAAAACAAAAACACTTAATAATATATAATAGCACACTTTGCATACTTAAGATATAGAATCAAACATATTAATCTTTTGAAATCTAAAATATGGTCAGAAACTATGGAGTAGTCTATTGAAAACCACTTTGTAATTATTTTGAGGAACTCAGGGTTTTGCTTCATGTCTAAAATAGTAGTTTAATTTTTTTTACTTTTTATTATTTTTTTTGTGAACTCGCACAAAATTGAATACTACAAATCCTAAATCATTTTATGGGCACAAAATTGCTTAATCTATAATTTTGAGCCTTCTCCCTTAATTTTTTATCAAAATTTATTATCCAAAGGCATATATTATGTATGTTCACAAGCGAATTGAATTAAAATTTCTATTATCTGGTTATAATCTTTTGTATGGTAACCTAACAAATAGATTGCTACACAAGTAATGTTGTTGGGTTTCAAACCTTGAACCTATTAGATTATCAAATTTTTAAGGTCCTTTATTATGTCAAAAAGGCCCATCGGCTTTGTGGCCACTTCCAAGTTCTATAGCATTTATAGCTGCAACATCTAAAAAAATTTACGGCATTCCCAAATTTTATGGCCTTCTATAAACTTCCACATTCTAGATACAACTACCACGTCTAATAAAAATCTACTTTCACACCTAATTCAATTCTCATTAATTTAGTGAACGTCATGGAATCTTGTTTGCCGCTTATTCGAGGTATTTTGTCAAATAGTCCATGTGCCAAGGAAGGCATTGGCAAAGATAAACTGATCAATTTATATGCCAACACATTGTCATAGGTAAAATGGCATCAACACCGCATGAATATGAAGAGGTCTTGTTCTTCCATTTGGTTAAAGAGTTGGTACAACTCACAGTTTTAAACATATGCAATATTTGTTAAAAGTTGTTAGCGCTACAATATTAACATTGTTTATAGTCAATGAGTATGCTTAATAGATTTGAAATTTATGCATATTCAACAGAGTCTTTGATATCATATAATGGGGTCTTATTTAGTCCAACTCCATAATTAATAAAGACTATAAATTACTTTTTTTCTACCTTGTTATAAATAATCTTATAGTGAGATTTGTTGTACATAACACTATGGCCGAAAAAGGTTTATGGTCTCCTTTCAATATTTATCAAAGAATTTTATTTTTGAAGAAATTTTCAATCTTTAAAAAATTGAAGATTGTATAAATTAGAGGCATTTTTTTTAACTTGCAGGTACACATAACTACTAACATTTTTTGTAGGTTGCCCAAGGGAGGTGATTGTACTAACATCATTTTCTCTATAAGATCACTTGTCTACTAACATCATTTTGGCCAAGCTAAACTAATAACCCTCAATTTGCCTTGAAATTCTTCTTTAATGTGATCTTTATTGGCAAAATTTGTTGAGTTTTGAGTCATTTCAAGCATCTTATAAGACTCAAATTGCATTTGGCATCTATAGTGTTGTCCCTCGACCCCGCCCTATCCTATGGCACTACCTCTGAACCCTGTAAGGGGAACCACCCTTTGACCCTATTGAGGTCTACTACCCCCACATCCCCATATCTTGAACCCTCCTTAAAAATATATATATAATGTAAAACCCATGATTTTTTTCAGTGTTTTTATTAAGGCTTATTAAACTGATATTTTGTTTGGATTTTCATAGGGATAAATTTGGTGGTAGTTTCATCTCATTTGATTTTATCTATCAACCCATTAATGGTGTGCTTTCAGGTCTGATCGGTCTATGGCAAAAAAATTAAAACTACTAAGGACATTTGTATGGGGTTGATGGTCAAAATTGTCAATTCAAAAACTACTAAACCAATTGCTTGCAGGATGATCGGTCCAAGGCTTGGCAAAAATCATTTTTATATAATTATTTATTATTTATCTGTCACTTGTTTATTTCTTGCTTGAATTAAAATAGTAAACATACATAAAATAATTGGTTAATAAATCTTTTTTTGCTTACTCGAGTGTCACCCAAAGGCTAAAGTGGTGTATGCTCTCCTCCTTGTGTCCTTGGGGCGATTCTTGGATCACCAAAAACCACTAATAAACCCTCCCCATTTTAATTTATAGGGTGAAATGAAACCATAAAAGTGACATCCATGCATTTGTCATTAGTCTATAAGGGTTGGTGATGTGGCTTTCATCACTATGCACTAGACCACACTTTGTGTTTTGATGGAGTATAAATATCAAAAAAGTATGGACTGAGGGGTATTTTGGCACCAATACACAAAGTGGTTAGACATCATCCTACATGTATTTGGACCCCATCATAACTAGCGTATATCAAGGACTCCCCTAGTGAACTGGTATAAACCTAGAATAGGACCTTCAGTCGTAACAAGTGACTTGCTACCAGAGTCAGTATCAGCTCCCATAGTGACCGTTATGTACAAAAAATATTAAGAGGGTTTGGGAGATTCTATAATGGATCACCAGCCTATAGTTTCACTTGTGAAGCTGTTAAATGGTATAGTCATTGAGTTATACTCCCAAAGATAGTTTACTATTCATAGACTCATGGTTTACCTAATTTATTTGAGTGTTGTGAAATACTAGTGTTATTTTCAAACCTTATAGCCTACACACTCAAACCCATATAGCTATTTGGCTTTTAGTTTATACACTTGTCCAAATCATATACATCATACCCTTAATCATCATTTCATTACCATAAAATTGTCTTGATCTCAAATCATCATTAATCCCTCCATATATCCCCATCTACCCTTCTTCACATAATCCTATATCCACTCCATTTTGAGCAAATTGCCCTAAGTCTTGAGCTAGTCTAGGGTCATACTTCCATCCTGCCACCCTGTTTGAATCCTTAGTCTACTATCCTTCTGTATGATTTCATACTCAATCGATACTTTGTTCATTACCTATTACTCTACCATTTTTTGAACTAGCACCTAGTTATCTTTAAATCTCATCATCTTCCCTATTTATAGCTACCACCCATCCAAGTCATCACATTATTGGTTTAAAATTAGGCACTACTCGAAACCCCATCTTTTTGCTACTTTAAATCCTGGCATTGTTAATATAATGATAGCACCTACCATATTGTCAATTTGAAATTTGACCCCAGTTTGACATCACAATCCCTTTTAGTCTATCTTGTCCTTGTCCATTACCCATGATACTAGATTAATCATTCAGACTTCCCTTTTTCCCAAGTATCATATTTTACTCAACACCACAATCCACATTCATATTGGTCTATCTTGTGTCTATCATCCATCCATCATCATGGATTTGGACCCTGTCTTAGTCAAGAAATACATTTTTTCCAATAAGGATGCATACATTCTATGACTCCTCGAGATGGGTGCTCATCTTACTGATGACTTTGAATCCATACAACAAATTTTTTCTACACTAAAAGAACCTCGTGTCATTCATCAACAATCTCCACCCACATCTAAGACTTGTGTCAACCAATTCCAATCTACTCCCCCATACATTAGCCATGGCACTACTCCTGATCTTCCCTATCCTACTAACAAAAGGGAACCAAGCTTGAAAACTATGTTCCACACATGTTCATATCCCAAATCACCACAATCAATTGTCTCTACCCCTAAGACTAGCATCACTAAAAAGCAATACACCCTGCTACTAATATCCGTGAAAGCCTAATTTTGGAAACTTTTCAATGCTGACATGATTGTCTACCCAAAAAAAAAACTACTAAATTAGAACAAACCCAAACCTTCATGATATAATGTGGATAAATTTTATCTATGCTATAGAGTCTCTGGACATCCCATTTATCTATGTCACCCTTTCAGAGTTTATGTTCAAAACCTAACCAACAATGGTGACCTTGAAATAAAGGGTTCATCCAATGAGGCTACATCTAGAGATGAGAAAAAAGAAGTATGCCAAAAACATGGTCAAGCTCTTTTCCACACTTGTTCATCCCCCAAATCACCACAATCAAACATCTCCGCCCATAAGTCTAACAACATTGACAAGCAATATACCTTGCTCCCAATATTTGTGGAAGCCCTATTTTAGAAATTAGAGACCACAGACATGATCAAATATCCACAATCAAAACCTCTAGACTTACCCAAACCTAAAACCTCATGGTATCGAGTAGACCAATTTTGCCTATATCATATAACTTTCAGACATTCCATTTATATATGTCACCCTTTTGGATATTATGTCCAAAACATAATTGATAATGGTGACATTAAAATTGATAACAAATCCAATGCATCCACACCTAAGAGTGAACAAGAGGGGGGATGCCAAGAGGTACTTCTTGACCATGATCAAGCTTCTTCTCTCCTCAACCAAGGTCATGACCCTAATCTTCATCATACCACAATTGTCCCTCATTGAACCATCCCTATATCTTATTCACATCAAATCCCCCATTTTCACAAATCCATTCAGCCTAAAGCATCCATTCACGAACCCAAGGTGAATAAGGTACTTGAGGACAATGATGTTATCCAACATGACCTCTCTAGGACTAAAATTAAACAATCATCTATCAATAGCATTACCACATCATCATCCAAGTCAGAAATGGATTCAGAATCTGCATGGTCGTCATCAGACTCCAAGACATACATACCACCAGAATGGGACTCCTTATCTAACAACCCAGAAGTAGGTGATTCAAATCAACACAAATATAGTGATCAAGATAATTTCTCCATGGAAGAAGATGCATATGACTCAAACTTCAATATAAATAGCCGAACTAAACCAATTGAGACTCTTGAGGAGGTTATTTTTTACATTAAAATTGGGTCTTCTAGTACATTTTATGAGGACCATGTTACCCATTATCCACTAAATCCACCGCCCTTACCGAACATCCCCAATTATTTTCCTTCCATCAATAATTCATCCATCCCACTTCCTGAATGGGACAAATAAGAACACACATCGTTGGATTCCCCTCCATATGCAATCTTGTGTGTTGAATCTACAAGGATCCAAGCCAATATCAATTAATCAAGCCAAATAATCAAGTTAGTTGTGATCCAAAATAAATCAATCATAATTAAGAAGAGTTTCATAATCATCCAAGTCAAAAAACATCATCCCCTAGTGAAAATATCCTTGAGGTGCCATGGGATCATCTAAGTCACAATAATCATCCTCTAAGTCTAAAGTCACATATCTTTGGTGAAGCCCAATCACAAGCACTAGGGTTGATAAAAATTCAATCAATTCAATAAACCAAGAAGTCATTATGGCACCACTTACCACACAAATCAAACAAGTCAAAATTAATGTGGTCTATCATCGTTTTAATATTTGGATCAAAGAAATCAGATAGTCTTGGATTCCTTAACCTTGTTCGACATATGGTACTAGTCAAAAATATCCTTTCCACCATATCCAATGGTGTGTAAAACTTTTGAACCCCATTTTCACTCTCTATCTAGTCACATTATGCATCATGATCATATCACTCATTCACATCTTATACCGCACCATCAAAATCTTGACATAATTCCATCTATACCATACCTCAAATCCTTGGGCAACATTATCTCTCATAGGGGTAATGAAGACACTCAGTCTAGACGTTTGGATAAGTCTAAATCAAGGTTCAACAAAGGTTATAAGGACATCAATACATCCAACAATATTAATGAGATAGTACTAACAACATAATTCTTTAAAATAGGTGCTGGCTGAGATTAAGAAAGCATTTGCATCCTACATCTCACCTACCTCCAATAAATTGAGATGCAACTAAAAATAACAAAAAATAATAATCATTTGTCCCAATCTTCTAGCACTTTGGGAAAGTACCATGGTCAAAATTAGTTTATGACATCATGATAATAAATGTCATCTACAAGTACCTTGACACTTG